>VZSR01003818.1:240773-299399 GCA_013398615.1 Brachypodius melanocephalos
TCCCATGGGGTTTGCCAGCCACAGCGCTCATGCCAAAAATGATGTGCTAAGAGGAATTTTGTCTGAGGTAAGTAAAAGGCATTACCATTCAGTGCAAATATGTCTTGGTTGATTCACACCAAGCCTGCACTATAATTTTATGTGGGTGGCTCCTTGTTGGATATTTTGTTGAACAATGTAGTATCTCTCAGTTTCTGTTAACCTGGCAATATCTCGCTAGTAACGGAGCCAATGAAGTCTCTGCTTCATTGCCTTTCTCCATCATTTTTTATGTTTTGGAACTCAGTAGTTTAGCTTTGGTCTTCCACCTGAGATCACAGACAGGATTCATAACACCAGCAGCCTCCAAGGACCTCTTCATTCATAGATTTATTTCAAATTTACATCAGCTTTATAGAAATCTATAGCACTGAAATAAAATTTTTTAAGACTGCATTCCCATGTCTGTTACAGAAGAAAGCTGGCATTCAGCTTTCTCTGAACATGCAGCATGTGGATCATGGTGTTTTTTCTTTTTGAAGAAAACTGCATAATAGCCACAAAAGTAACATTTTGCAAGGGAAAATATATTAAATCTTTTCCTATCAAAGAGCTCCTAATTTTATTTTAATGGTTTTAAATGGACTCAGAGGAAATTGAGAGGAGAAATATTTTACTTTGCATATTTTCATAACTGTATTTAAATAACAACTTCTCAGAATACATCCTTAAATTATACTATACAAATAAAAAAAAAAGTTTTATTAAAAGAGCCAAAGATTAGATCTCAAAAAATATCATGATTACCTGAGCTCATTACAGTGAGGGGTGTTTTGCAACCATGACAGAATACCTTGCGCCACCCAACAGAGAGTCAGAAATATTTGTGTACTTTTTTCCACTGCCCGTGCAACAGGGAACGGCAGTGAGCTGCTTTTTCCATCTTTACTAATCAAGCTCTGTGAAACTGAGGAAAGCCTTGAACAAAAACAAATTTTCAGATTTTCAACTGCATTAAATATCAGCACTGCAACTCCTATGGGAGAGTCACTGGGCTGTGCAAAGGAAGCCCAAGGAGCTGGTGGGACCTGCTGTGAATTGCCATCTCAAAATCAGCTTATCCACTGTGAGGGAAGACGGATTCAACCTAGAGGTGTTTTAGGAAGAGGTTCCATATTACAGAAGAAATAAGCCCACTCCTCTCTCCGTCTGCAGTTGTGCAGAGTTGATTGACCCTTGGTAACTCTGTTACCCCTGAGCTGCTGCCACCATCGCTGAGGGGCTCTGGCAGCGGGGCTGTCCCGGGCTGGCACTGGAGCCGTTGGACACGGGGGAAGCTTCTGACAGCTTCTCACAGAAATCCCCTGTATCCCCTGCCACCCAAACCTTGCCACACAAACCCAATATGGTGCCTTATGGATGTAAAATGATCTTGGAAATCCTTTCCTCCACCTGGGTCTCTCAGTAGCTGCTGTCTTCATTCTGTTTTAACCCCTTCTGGACTTCACTTTATGATGTGTAGCACTTAGTGCCTGTTCAGCAGCAAAGTAATTAGGAGACAGGGAAATAAATACTCTTCCAAGATTAGTTTAAAGCATGGATTGACATCAGTGGAGGTTGCTGTCCCTGTCCCTGCACTTGTAGGAGGTGACAATGCAATTCCCTCCCTTAGAGGGCTCTGGAATACACACAATTCTTAATCCTCAGACCATTTATCATGAACACAATGGCTCTTTCTGGATGGTTTGTGTGTAGTCCAAGTTTCTAAACCAAAGAAGGAGAAATTAGCATTACTAGAATCTCATTGTTCCTGTTCTGTGTCCTTGGCAGCATTTATGCAGCAGGAACTCTGTTAACAAGCCTGCAAAGGCTCGTTCTTGCCAGCATAATGCCAGCACACTTCGGCTTGGTGTAAGTCAAGTGTTTCTGTTTCCCTGAATGGTTTCCAAGTGTTGAGAAAGTTTGCATGGCAGTGTGACGTGTATTTCTGGAAATCAATTTTGTATCTCTTCTCTCAATCCATACTTATGTGCATCTGTTGTGTTACTCAGCAGTGCTGCTCCTCTTCTATGGAAGTCACATTTTCTTTCACTCTCAACTCAGCCCGTGAAGTCCCTCGTGTGCAGCCCTGCACCAGCAGCTCAGCCTGCAAGGTTGTGTGCAAGTGAGATGTACCCTCCCCTTGGGCAGCCTCATTGGAATTTTGACCCCTCAGTTGCTGGGATACACTGGTAGCTATATCCAAAAGTGAACATTCCAGGCCCTTTTACATGTACTTAATTTCTCAGAGTTCGAAGGCAATTGCTGTCAATATTAATGTTTTATGGAAATAAACTTTGTAAAGTTCCTGTAAATTTTATTTCCCTTTCACGTCTTATAATTTCAAAACAAGATGCCTTGTCTGTGCATTCCCAGGTTAAACCAATGAGTGTCCATCAAGGTTTTGTGAATTGAAACATTAATTTCATTTTACAACCATGTCTCTGTAATCATTAGTGTTCCTTTGTGGACACTCACATGCTGCCAACACCATTAGAGTCACTGAGCACTGAGGTTCTGCAGTCCCTTCAAGGCTGATATTCATCTGTTGGGTCTCAGACCTCAGCTCACGAGAATATCTGACACATTATTAAAAAACAAAGGCACAGCCCAAGAAGATTCTGATCTGCCCTGACTGCTCAGAAATTGTGTTTGAACTATAAATGTTGTTATCAACTACTGGAGTGTTTCATCAACCTCTGCCTGGTGGTGTGTCTTGGTGTGTCTTTTGTTTTCTAAGTGTTTACATCTACATAAGGAAAGAAAAACCCCACACAGGATTCTGGTTGCATCAGACAGAAATTAAATTTTATTAGAGACATTTTCCTGATTCAGAGCAACCTGAGTACCAAACAGGTTGGATCTTTAAAGCAGCAGTTTGAGTGCCAATGACTAAAGCTGCAGAGCTTTGTGGGCAGAAGCAGCACCGAGCATGCAGGGCAGGGGGAGAGGTGGCATCTGCAACTCCCAGGAACTTTTCAGAGCATCATCTTTCCTTGGGAGTGTGGGGAATGCAGCGGATTTGGGCCAGTTTCTTTTTGAAAGGTCTTGCACTGGAGGATCCTTGGTGTATATTCTTAGTCAAAAGATTTTCTTCCATATCCTGTTTAGAGACAAAACAAGCATGAACTTCATCAGTCCTGGCACTGAATGTCTGAGATACCAGATCCCCCAGACATTAGGATTATGTGGGAGTGGCCATAAGCATTCCAAAAGCAAAAATGAAAACTTCATCATGGCACAAAGGCTGTGGGATTTATGAGGTTCTGCAAAGAATGAGACAGATGAAAAAAAACAGCTGAGGTTAAACTACAGGATCAGCTGATATCACCCACAAAATGGAATAGAAATGGCCTGTGTGCTCTGGAAGTGGAGTTGATCCTTTGCACACAAAGAGGAAAGAATTGTCAGTAGCAGTAAATCTAATACTTCCCAGAAATTTTAGTTTTTCCTCAGTACTGTTTGTATCTGGAAGAGTATGTTGGTATAAATTAGTGCATAATTTAGTCAGGATGTGACTGAGAGAACACCATGCCCACGCCATAGTTCTCACCTTGGCTTTCACCGCCACTCCTGCAGGACTGGGACTGGGAAGATGAAGAGTAGGAGTGGGAACTGCTGATGCCTCCTGAGGTTCTTCCTCCTCCTCCTCCTCCAATGCATGCACCACCGCTTCCCCCTCCTGTTCCTCCACTTCCTCCTCCCATTCCTCCACTTCCACCTCCCATTCCACCTCCACCACTTCCTCCTCCTATTCCTCCTCCACAGCTTCCTCCTCCCATTCCTCCTCCCATTCCGCTGCCACCACCTCCATATCCACCACTCATGCTGCCACCTCCTCCTCTTCCTCCTCCAGAATAACCACCACCACCTCCAATTCTACCACCTCCCATGCCTCCTCCCATTCCTCCTGCTGGGATTCTGCAAAGAGAGAGAAAGAATGGAAAACCAGGTTAATCAATAGCACTTTGCCACCTGAAGATCATTAAGCTACAGCTGCTGCCCAGGAGCCAGCACCTCTCTGGGCTGTACTGCTGGTTAGAACCCAGCACTGTACAGCAAAACAACCAAGGCAGTGCCAAAAATTACCCTCTCTTTCAACTTCAACTTGAATGCAAGAGCTTTTACTTTTCCCACATTCTGCCTAGGGATTCCTTACAATATTTGGCACATACATCAGTGTATGGCTCAAATCAGAAAGAAGAGAATGAAACTTTAGCTGCTGTTACATGCACCATTTCCGAGAAGAAGTTGGCACACTGCATAAGTGAGACTGAAGTAACTTGAACTTTCAGAAACTTTTATAAAGGTTTGGAAAACTTTGGTTGGTTTGTTTTTGTTTGTTTGTTTGTTTGTTTTTCTTTTGTCTTTTCCTGCCTTGTCAGTTCCTGGCTTTCCTGGAACCAGGGTCTCTTACATGGGTTTCCTTGTCCAGCCCCAAACTGGTTGTTCAGAATTTCTGCATTAATTTTTCTTCACATGAGTTATATTCTGAACAGAATGAAATATCTCACACATGGGAGATGACTGGCCAAGACAGCTGCATCAGCCTCATTGCAGTACAAAATCTGTTTTGCAAATCTCTACTGTTACATTTCCTGCCAGTGACTGACCAGCTGTTGGGTGTCACACAGTGCTGTGTTCTGTCAATACTTACACAAGGTCCTGCTGCCCCTCCTCCAGCAGTGCCCTGTACTGGTGGATCTCCTGCTCCAGGCGGGTCTTGATGCCCAGGAGCATCTTGTACTCCTCGCTCTGGCTATCCACCTCACAGCGGATGCTGGCAAGCTCCTCCTCCAAGGGCCCGATCATGCACTGGATCTGCTGCAGCTGCATGTTATAGCGACGTTCCGTGTCTTCCAGGTTGGATTGCAGAGAGTCTATCTGCAAAGGGAAAAAACAAAATGCGGTGTTTATGGGAATGTGGTCAGTTTAACTTATTTTTGTGGGAAAACAGGAGATCTTCACAAATCCTCAGAAAAGGGTGTATCATTGAAGAGAAGTAATCCAATATCTCATTCTCCTTGGATGGATTACTTGCTGGCTGTAGCTCTTCTCACATACAGACTGTGTCACGGGTGAAGCAAATGCCTTTCCTTACCATGCTGATCTGTGACTGCAGCTCAATTTCCAGGCTCTGATATTCACGCCTCAGCTCAGAGATCTGCTGGTTGCTTGATTGTATCTCCTGGCCACTTGAGTGGACTTGTTGAGTAACTTCTTCCATCTGAAAAATTAACATCCAAAATTGAGGCATTTTTGATAATTAGAAAACATTGTGGAGTTATCATAAAAACATCAAGAAATCAATTAATAAGAATAAAGATGCCATGCAGAGTGTTTATTTCCCACTCTGCCAACACGCTGGTAATTCACTGGCTGCTGGAACATAGAGGCTCTACCTGTCTTACCATATAATTGATATTCCAGGACTGACCTATTGTAGGAAACTGCCTAAAGTAATTTAAAGTTATTGTCCCTTAAATAAGACATGATAAGTTTCTTTTCACCAGCGTAAATAGGTCCAATACTTTGTGAAAGATTTAATTACCAAAGCCCACCTATGCTTTACCTTGGTTTCATACCAGTTTTCCACCTCCTTCCGGTTGTTCTGAATGAGCCTCTCGTACTCGCCGCGCATTTCATTTAATTTTTCCATTAAGTTAATGCCAGGAGTAGCATTAACCTCCACATTGACATCGCCACCACACTGGCCTTGCAGTCCTCTCATTTCCTGAAAAAAAATCACAAAACCCCATGAGGTTCTCAAAGGGTGAAGGAAAGGAGGAATGGCATCAGTTCAAGTAAAGGGAAGGAAAAGGACATAGATCCTCACACAGCCCATGACTCCAGCAAAAGGGCCTTGCCTGCCCGTGCCATGGAACAATTCTGCCATTCCTGAGGCTCCCGTGCTCACAGCCAGGCACTGCATGCACAGTGACCCTGGCACTGCCTCCACAGGGTTGTAAGGAATTCTATGTAGTGTACTCTTTGTGGAAATCTTTTCTTCTCACTGGGAAATCTCAGTGAAGAGAGTAAAAATGCTTTCTTTTGACTCCTCCATACAGTCTATCCAATTTTCTTTCCATGAGTTCAGCAAGCAAACTGTAGTTTGTACTGAAAGCCACTCATCCCCCTGGTCTCACATGTTGATCTGCTGTCTCATGACACCAGCTGTGGGCAGCTGTGCCCTCTACACACTCCTCAATATCAAACCCAGATTGTGTCAAGTTGGATGATCAAAACCAGTGACCAAAACCTGGTTACTGCTGGTGGAAAAAATGAGGGGAAATTCTTTGACTGTTGTGTTGCCTTTAATTATTGAAGCGTGAAGAAACTTACCTCTTCGTGGTTCTTCCTCATGAAGATCAGTTCCTCTTGCAGGGACTCAAACTGTGTCTCCAAGTCAGATCTGGACAGAGTCAGTTGATCCAAAAGTGGGCGTAATCCATTGATATCACTTGCCACACTCTGGTGGAGAGCATATTCAGTCTCATACCTGAATGACAGACAAGAAAGAGAGTAAAAGTGCTGTCAAAGCTCTTTTTTGGTATCTCAGTTATGGACAGTTCCTGTCTTACATCTCTGATTAATTCTTAGAAGAAAGGACCCCATTCTCTTTCTGTCTCCAATAGCTGTGTTTGATTTCATTACAATTTCTCTCTGTGAGGTTTATACCATGAGGATTGTGCTTATAAATGTACATACAAGGATGGAAAAACTTAGAGTGGAGTCCTTTAAATGTGTCTCTTCAAGAACTTGTCTGGAGAAAAATGATAATTAAAACCCAAACCAATCCTTCTCAGAAGGCTTTTCCCAACAGCTCTCTATTCTGTGATCGTAGCCAAAAGTCTCCAGCTTCTACAGAGATTAATTGGCAATGGAAACTTGTGGGGATAAAGGAAGGCAAAGTGAATGGAGCCAGAAAGGGAGTGACTCACTTCAGTCTGAAGTCATCCACAGTCATTCTGGTGTTGTCCATGTCAAGAAGCATCCTGTTAAGGTCCACATTTGCACCAACAATCTGCAAGGGAGCAGGCAGGTGTTATTCAGTCAGTTGTCTTTTCAGTCCCACATCAGAGACAAGAAACACTTATGAACGAACACCTTGCAGAAGGTGTTTATGGCAATGTCAAGCCTTCAAGCCTGACTAGAGCTGCAGGAACTATCGAGAGAGATGAGTTTATTGCTTCCAGATAAAAGGAAGTGCCTTTACTGTTAATTTTGGTTTACAAATATCCATTAAAAATACCTTGTTGGAAAGAATAACTAAATTAACTCCTCATATTTAAAAAAAGAAAAAACAAACAAGCAAAGAAACCCAACACAACCAACAACAGTGGGAAAGCAGAATTTCCATTACTTTTGAGAACAGCTGTGTTCACACAAGAGATACATGACTGTTAAAAGGCCAAGGGCTGGAATGACACTAACTGCACATGCTTGCCCATTCTGTATATTCACAAAAACATCCAATTAATATGGCAATAATGGCATGACACAAGCAAGGATTAAATCTGCTTTTTGAGAGTGAAGAAAAGTGAGCAGCAGCCCAACATTGAAGGGAGCATGGCACAGGCCATGTGATGGGGCACTGGTGCTCATCTGCCACTGCACCCAGCAGTGATTCCTGCACCAAATAAACGTGTGGCAGAACACATGGACAGGAGCTGGTCCCCACACCATTCTGCTTCCTGTCTAAAGCACAGGATGGGGAATATTACCCCAAATGGGGGCCTTGCATGACGAAAACACCATTCTGATAAGAACCTGTTCCAAGTAAGTCAAAACGCATCATACCTGGTTTTGCAGCTCTTCAATTGTCCTGTAATATTGGCTGTAATCCCTGCTCTGAGAGGGAGCGTGATTTTTGTACCACTCCCTGATCAGCTGCTCAAGTTGGGAATTTTCTTCCTCCAAGCGTCGCACTTTATCCATGTACGATGCCAGGCGATCATTGAGGTTCTGCATGGTCAACTTCTCGTTTGTGGAGAGCAAGCCAGCATCCTCCCCAAAGCCCATCCCACCAAAACTGCCTCCACCATAGCTGCCACCACCACCAAAGCCACCACTACCCCCGAAGCCACTAAATCCACCTCCACCATATCCACCACCTCCCATTCCCCCAAATCCACCTCCTCCTGATCCAAATCCTCCTCCCATACTTCCACAGCTCATTCCTCCTCCATAACTACCACCACTCATCCTCCCCCCATAGCTACAGTGGCTGATCCTGCCACAGCTGCCACTGCTAAAGCCTCCCCCATAGCTGCTCCTAGAGCCTCCTCCACCAAAGCTTCTCCCAGAAAAGCCCCCGCTGCCTCCAGAGGAGGTGTATTTTCTCGAGGACATTGAGGAGTATCCACCAGACCTACCCCCTCCACCACCTCCACCACTGCATCTTCCACTTCCACCACCACCACCTCCTCCCCCTCCACTGCTAATTCTAGTGGTCCTGGTCGAAGATTTGGTGCCACAGCTCATGGTGACAGCAGGCAAGAGTCAAACCGCAACCCCAAATTTAGCTGCACAGCCTGATAAGCTTCAGGACTGCAAATTTTCATCACTAGCCCTCTCTATTTATGCACTTGACACTGGGTGTCACCATCAGGGTGTTTCCTTCTCCCAGGGCATTTACCAAACTTCTTGTTTGTGCCAAGAATAATTTGCTGAACAGTATTTTTGTGCAGGCAATCCAGCCCACAGCTGGGCTTCTGAGGCTTGGTTAAGGTTGAACATCTCACTTCTTCTTGGCAGCATTCTTTTCATGTAGTGGTTTCTGGTATAGATACTTCCTCTGCTAAGGTTTGGTAGCTCCTATTTCTCTTTTGCTCTTTCCAACTTTGTGCATTTCAGATTTTCTACATAGCTTATGTTCTGTTTCTCACCATACGTGCTAGTGCAAGAGTTTTATTAATAGGATTTTGTGACTTGTCTGTAAAGATTGTCCAACTTGTGTATCCCTGCCAGCACATAGAGAACATCTTATTTAATATGAGGCAGGCTATTTCAAGTAATGCAGAGGGCTTCTTGTTTAAAAATCAAAATCTCTCCTTTGTGAAGAAAGTGCTAGGGCAGCACACAGCCAGCCAAGTACTAGAATTCAAAAAGAAAAATAATATTGGACTTTTTTCACCAAAGCACTGTTGATCTAAAATAGAAGGAAGATCAAGGATGTGTTAATTGTATTATAAAGTCAATGTATCCAAATTAGAGGTTGTTTTATTGCAGACAATGATTTAAGAACTAGTGTGTGGGAAGACTTTTTATCATTTAATATAAAGCAGCTCACTCTCTCTATTGTTAATGTGTCATATATTGTAGGTGATAAAGTAATTATATCTACCGTTCTTAAAGCAAAGATCCTTGAGATTAAAATAACATCCTGAGAGAAAAGCTGAAGGACTTTTTACACAAATCAGGAGAAATCAGACTGTTGAGACCACAAAAGAATTGACTCCACACTTCAGTGTTGCCCTGATCCCTAGAAGCTGACCCTGGATGGAAGGGTTTCCATCCTCGTGGAAAGCATAACTAAATTATTCATTAACTAAATTAAGGTAGGTTGGATGCCAAAGCCGAGTGTCTGAAGGCTGACGTGCAAATAACAGCACAACACCAGCATTTGTGTCTTGCTGGTCATTTGACAGTTGGATGGACCCACAGTGTCCCAGTTTGCCCAGGAGAACGTGCACAGTTTCCCAGTGACAGTTCTGTTCTGTCTGAAATGTCTTCATTGCCTGCCCTCCTCTCTGTGGGGTTATGGAGCCTTTAATGACTGTAGGTGGTTATGAAATGTGGCAATCTCCCCTAAACCTCAGGTGCAGGAGCAGAGGGCTCGCCTGAGGAGCTGCCATTTTTGCTCTGCTGTCCTTCTCCCAGCCAGGACCTCTTGGACATGACAATGCAGCACAGTCATTGCTTTCCAAAGGCTGCCTTGGTGGGATGTTGATTGTAAATTCAGGATTATTTAACATTTCCTGACCTCATCCTTTGTCCTGGCCTTTGTGCCGTGTTTGCACCAGCATTGCTCTATTGCTGCTTACACAATTGCTTTCAAAACCTCCCGATTTTATCTTGCTATTTGATCTCTCAATGGCTGAAAGGTGATGAAAGATTCCGACCAGTTTGGTGATGGAATAATTTCTCCTGATTCTCAGCTGGAGGCTGGTAGTGACATCTCAGCAGCAAAAACAGTTTCTGGGCTTTAGCACAGTGTGTTATTGGTGCAGAAAGATGGAGTTTGCTATAGGCAAAATGTTTTTTCTTTTTTTATGCTGTTTTGCCTCTGGGTCTGGGTAATGCTGTTTTGGGACAGTGGGACCCTTTGTCACAAACTCTGCAGTGGTGAGTAAAATTGATTATCATGTTCAAATTCCCATCAGTGATTCTGGGGATGTTCCTTAGACATGCTTTTCATAGCCAAGATAGAAGATCTGTGGGTTTGTTAGTGATAGCAAATGCAAAATTCCCTGGAATGATTAAAGAAAGAGTAAAAAGTTTGCCAAAATAATATCTTAATTATTTATCTTCTGAGAACCCACATTATTTCCTATTTTATTTACTGGTGTCTTTTTCCATATGTGACTATTCACAGCAGGAATTTGTCCGTATGGGAGAGTTCTTCTGCCAAAGGCAAGTCTTACTCCAGGCTTGGAAAATACTTTAAAAAATAACAACAATGAAAGGAAAGAAAGACTCGAACCACTAAGGGTGGAGAACTTTCACTCATCTTGACATTTCATTTTAGCTTTGTATTGTTACTACTCTTTGTATATAGAGGAGAAACAAAAATCACAGATTTTGCCTATAGATCTAAGGTAACTTTTAAGTCACATGCTCATAGGATGTTCCTGTTTTGTCTCTAGCATTTAATTTGTCTCTAGCTGCTATTTAATTTTTGTTAGTGGTTCCACCTTGGTGTGGAACACCTTGGTTTTTATAGGAACGCTGGTGGCCCATATTCCTCCGTATTCCTGGAGCTGAGAACTGCCCTTGGGATGTTTGGTTTCTGTCACAGTCACTGTGTGTCTCTTTGGAGCAGGACACTGAATTGCCTGAAAAATACAGGTGAACTATGAATACTTCATCCTCCTGTAAAGTTGCCCACACTGAATTCCCTCCTGGATGGTTTTTAAACTTTTTTTTAATTATTAAATATTTGTGCAAGTACTTGTAAATCAGAGAAGATCTGTTCTGTGGACAGAATGAATTTTTCGTTTCTGAGCTTATTAAAATAGCCTTTCAAGATTTTTGTTCTCTGGTACTTTTCACTAATGTATGAATGATGTAAATTTATGGAGTTACCTAAAAACAAACCATCATGTTTAGGACCGTCTCTCATCTCTTTCCCATAAGTGATGCACAATTGAATCATTACTGTTTCTGTGTTTATGCAGCATCCATACCTTATATAACATTGCTGTTTCCCAATGGGAGCAGGGTAAGGACCTTTATTTCTCCAGCCACCAGCAGTGCCCAGCCTGCAGAGTGCTGGAATGTTCCGACTGCACAAGGTTTCTGCTCCATCTCAGCACATGCCACAGTTCAGCCCAGCCAGCGTTCCTTCACTCTCCCTCTGTTACTGTACTCCTTTTAATCAGGAGTGATCCGTATCAGAGAATGACTCCCAATCACCAGAGTGATGATAAACCCTGGGAGCAGCCCATGCCACAGAACTGGGAGGCTTTTCCAACAGGCTGGAGCTGCTGCATTCCAAACAGACCGGGAGAAAATGTGTTCTCCCTTTTGTGCTGTGGGCTGAAAAATTCAAACTTCTCCGCTTAACTCAATGTCATTCTGCTGCCTCAGGCAACTACTAGAGTTTCCTTTCATCTATTTAATGACCTCTTCCCATCACTCTTACCAGAAATTTTTATGAGAGAGGGCTTGTTTTCACCTCGGGGATGGCAGTCTCTCCTCATTCCTGCTTCATCTCAGAATGTTCTAGTGAAATCACTGTCATTTCTGAAGAAATTTAGATTAGACCCAGCAAAGCAAAAAAGGACCCCTAAGGTAGCAGTGGACTTGCCTGTGAAGTTTAAAACCTCCTGCACTTTCCCAGCACAACCTTTTGTGCAGGATTACCTGGACCTTCCATGCAAGGAGGCTGATGGGAAGAACAGCTGTTCCTCAGATCCTAAAAATGCACACATGGGCTTTGCCATGTAACTGTGAGAGCTGTGGGTCAGGGTGTCTGTGCTCCACAGCTGGGGACATTTTACAGGCTGCTAATTCCCTCCTGTCAGCTGTCAAGGTTTCTAGCAGTTTCTGAGCCACAATCAGAGTGGTCCCACTGCTATTTCCCCAGTCCCCTACAGGGTGAAGGCAATTACATAGGAATAATTCATTTTGTTGGGACCAGAACAGAACAGAACAGCTGGAGAGCACAGTCAGAACACCTGCCAAGGCTCCTGCCTCTCTCTGAGGTTCAGATACCTCAGTCCATTCGGGCTGTGCACCTCAGAGCCCCTCGGAGCTGTGGGCACCCACACCTGGATGGCTCTGGTCAGTGCGTGTCCTGTGAGACGGCACATGGAGAGTGGGATCCCAGCCTGCCTGCACAGACATTGGTGTGCCCATTCTACTACTGCAGCTCATGTGGGGTGGAGAAGGAGGACATCTGTGGCATCTGCTCTCCTGCAGTGTAGCCCAGGGATGAAGGCACTGCTGACATGAGCTCTGCAGAGGATTTACACACTCAGGGACAACCCAGTTGGGCTCTGCCTTCCCCACAGCACAGTAACATGATGTACTTGCTGTACTTATTCTGCAGCCCATGAAGATGGCCTGGGTAGCATATGCCAATTAAAAGGGCTGACAGTGAGTGCTCAACAAAAGAGACATCAGCACAATATACACATTGGGAAATGACATCTGTGCCTTCAAATGGACACATGGATTGCTTGGGAGCTCTGAAGCCAAGCATGCAGGAGTGTGTGCACATTGCTTTTTGCCTAAGGTTGCTCTGAAGGTCTTGTTCCAACATGTACCACAATTACCTTCTCAGAGCACTCATAGGAACACTAGATAAGTATCCGAATTGCAACACTTTGTGCTCATAAAATTAAAGCTTATTATGCTGATTAATGACTAATGAGATGCATGCAAATAAAAAGTGCAAAGTTCTCCTCACTCCTCAGTATTGCTACTGCCCCACTTTGAGCCTGCCCTAAGCTTTGACACCTGACACTACAATATTTGTATTTTTTACTCCTGCTTTGCAATAGTTTGAGTTTTCCTGCTCTGTTTCTCCATGTAAGCCTGTTTTCTCAGTAAACAAGCACCAGTGATAACCCAGGTGCAGATTTTGTAATACAAAATGTAAAAAGGAAAGAATTCTTAAAACTGGCTTTTTCTTCTGGGGTCTGGTAAGAAACCATCTCATTTTAGTCTGTTTTTTTGTCTGTAATGAGTGCTAATGCCTTAATTAAGTAGGTTTTGTGAGTTTATTGGTGGTTTGTATTTATTTGTCACATACCATAGCATGCAATAAACCATATTATGAAGCTGATTTACATTGTAGATGCAGACTCATTCAATGTATAAACATTATTAAAACATTGTAAAAACATCATTAAGAAAGTCACAGATTTTATCTAAGGAAAAGACAGTACAATCTATGATGAGTAGCAAAAGCAGTAGTAGTAGTAATAGTAGTAGTAGTGGCCTATTATTTATCCTTATGGCTCAGAAATTGTTACTTATTATAACATATCAAAATAAGCATTTAAATCAGCAGCAGAACTGCACTGAGTGTTGCAATATGCTGCACCCTCATACGTGGCTTCTCAGCCCCTGAACTGCCTCACTGCCCTTCCCACACTCCAAATTTCAGCAAATTCTGCTTTGCTCCCTCAGGGATCAATTCAGGGGAATTTCTTCTGCAAGGTTAAATGCAGAGATGCCTGAGAATTAGATAACTGGCAGTAAAACACTAAAAGTAAGTTATATTTTTGGAAAGAAGGACAGGAGCAAGAGGTGTCAGTGGTACCACAGTGGCAGAGAGCAGTGAACTCCAGCATGGACAGGCTGCTCCTCTGAGTAAATCATATCCAACCACCCCAACAGCCTCCTGGGTGTCACTGTGAGGCCAGAGGCCTGTAAATCACCCTGGGACAGCCAGGGATAGGCACTGAGCAGGAACATTTTTGAGGTTAACTTGGCAGGCTCCTAGAGGAGGTATGAGAATCGGGCTCCTGGATTGGGAGTATTTCTTAATTTGGGATGCTAGTTGAGTAGCCTCAACAGACAGGTCTGAGAAATAGCTGTCACCACCTGCCAGAGGTGGAAAACGAGCAGAGCAATTGGAGAAAGTAGGCTCAGGGGACAGGTAGCAGAACAGAGATAAGTGTGATGTGCTGCTGCAAGGGGTTAAAAATGAAGAAGGTGATTTTCCAACAGGTGGCAGCTGGGGGTATCCTGGCAAACAATCCCCACCATAGCTGACCAGGCACATCAGCCTGTGTGTGCAGGAGTCCCTCATGCAGGTGAGCTGGTTACTCCAGCCCCCAGAGAGACACTGGTCAGGAAAAAAAAAAAAAAAAGATTTTTTTTTCATTTTCCAATACAAATTCATGGCTGAGAGCCCGGCATAAGGCAACGCTGTGAATCACTGGCACAGATCTGCCTGGAACACAGGGTTTAGGATTCCCATTCCCACGGTCTCCCACTCAGTCTGTGTTTCCCAACATTCTCCCATGGGTGATGCCTTCCACAGAGGGAAAAAACAAACCTTGTGGTTGTAAAACTGAGAGAGAAAGACTCATAGAGCGATTGCTCTGTTTGGGCTTAAGCAGGTGAGGGGAGAAATGCACAGGAGAAAGGATGTATCCGTGAGCAGGTGTCATGTGAGAAACCCTCTGGGTTATTTTCAAGTGAAATTCCCAACAGAGCTCATATTTTAAATAGGTTTCACAGGGAATAGTCAGTTCCTTAAAGCCACCCTCTTGTCCCTGATGCAAGCCAATAGCAGAAGGCTTTTGACTGAGTTTTCCCATTGCAGAGAGCAGTAGAGAATTGTTCCTGGCAGTGCAGACTGCAAAGTTTTGCCCAGTGAGTCTTAAGTGGTGAATATGAAAACTTTGGGTCTTATGGGTAATCTGACATGTCATTGTGTATTCCACAGGTAGGGCTTGATATTTGTAACTGATACAAACAAAAATCTCTGCTAAAGGAACTTGGACCAGACACAGCTTTCTGGTTGCATCAGAGAGAAGCAAAGATTTATTAGCATTTATTCCACATGAGCACCAATCACGGTAGAGATAAACTCAGGTAACAGTGATTCGGAACAGAAGCACAGATGGAAGAAGCAGACAGGACATCCAGAGTGCTCTGACAAGCCGCTGGAGTGAGCAGTGTTGAATAAGTTGGACAAGTGTTCGCTCCTGCTCGTGGCAGGGGATGTTCAGCCATGCTCAGTAGAGTCTTGCTTGGTCCAAAGGCCTCACTGGGAGGTTGTGCAGTGGAAGATGCTGGTCTTGCTGATCACTCCTCAACCTTTCTAAAACTGCCTGTTGAAAGATGGAGGAAAGCAAGAATTTCTTCAAACAATTCAGCATTTTTAGTCTTACGTTACTTTGTAAGTATTAGCTGTGCAGTTCTCAGTGCACCAGGGTTATTCCCAACCTTCTGGAAAGGTCCAGACAATGTCAGACCTGAGTTTGCACAGTGTGTGTGCAGATTTAGCAATTAACTACATGGATCTGCTTCTGCTCTCAGCCACGGGAGTGCAAATCACTTTAAATTTAGAGCGGCTGCAGCAGTACAAACCAAATATGGTGAACTTAGAATCTGCACTTGTGTGTGTATAGATATTTACAGTAGATTTTTATAAGTTAAAGAGAGATGGCACATAATACGCTTTAATCTTGCCTACAAGCATTAATATATGTTGGAGTGTTGCAGGGCAGAGGGGGTGTTTGATCAGAGGAATAAATTTTTGCAGAGGAGTTGGCAAAGCCTATGTAGGAATTTTTTTAAAACAGAGCTCATCTACACCAAATTTTACCAAACGATCTTTCTCATGACACAAAATCCTCCTGAATTCACTGCCTTGTTTTTAACATCAGGAGTGTCTGTACAGTGTTCCTACTGTTTGCACTGATGGCTTCAGGCCCTTTGGGCAAGAGCCAACTCTCATGTCATGACTGACTGTCAGTCTGCAAAGGAAACTGTGTTTGGGACAGAGCCTGACTGAACCTGGTCATTATAAGGAGTAAATGGAAACTCAAAGCAGGACCATTTTCCATCTTTTCATTACAAAATCAAAAGTGGAATTGAATTTTTCTAAAAATTATATGTTCCTGCTCATCTTCATAATTTTCAAGCTTTTGTCTGAGGTGCAGCCAGGACCTGGACCCTTACCCTGTCTCATCTGTTTTATGGCTTCAGACACTTCCTCCATGGTTGCTCCTCTCTCCAATGTTTTGTTTCCTTCCAGGCAGAGCTTCATGTTTTCAGCACTTCCTGGAACCAGAGCCAGGAAATCAGAGATGGATCAGACCCTTAGGTCACTCTCCATCTTTTGCTGCTTCAGTATTTTGCAGCCAATGCCTCATATATTTTAAAGGTGTCAAGTGTTCCAACTATTCTACCCTGCTTTAACCAACCTCTGCTTAATGCCAGTCACATTTCTAACTTCTGACTTTCCTAGTTCCCTGCATACTTTGGATTTGGCACCATTTTCCCTTTTTCCCCCTCCATTTCCTCTTTTCATCCATCCTCTGACACAACTCTTCGTGCCATCCTTCGTGCTGCTCATGTAGATTTGTCACTGTTTAAGAGCAAACATCAGAGTGGCCTTAAAATAAAATTGGGGGAAAAAATAGCAAAAATATTTCCAGGAAGGAAGTTGTTACATCCTTTCCTGCTAATCAGAGAGAATTGTGAATTGCAGGATGTATTTGTAAATTCCATTTTTACCTGGGCTTTCACAAAAGTCTCCAGGCTGGGACTGGGAAGATGAAGAGTGGGAGAGGCAGGATTTACCCCCTCCTCCTCCACCACTGCCACCTCCTCCACCTGAAGTTTTACCACAGGTTCCACCTCCTGTTCTTCCTCCACTCCCTCCTCCTCCACTTTCAGAAGAGGAAGATCTTCCATAGGATCCTCCGGTTTTTCCTCCACTCCCTCCTCCACCTGAGGACCAACAGCTTCCTCTTCCACTACTTCCTCCATGACCTCCTCCTCCTCCTGAAGATCCACCACCAGCTCCTCCCTGTGAAGTGCTGTAAGGAGGAAGGGGTGTGTTATTTATTTTCTTACCTTTCATTTTCCCAAATAATGGCACTTCCTGATGATATGTAGGGGAAAAAAAGGCAAATTACAATTCTAAACACTCTTGTAAATGTACAGCTTTGCATGCTGCCAGCTAAGATTTAGATTCCATGTGAATTCTTGTGCTTGTAGTAAATATGTTGATTAATCCCTTGCACCAGTTCCTAATACAAATATTGCTGCCATCCACTTTCCCCCACTACATCGAGAGAAAGTTAATTAACTAATGTCTGTACCTAAAATCCTGCTGCCCCTCCTCCAGCAGTGCCCTGTACTGCCGGATCTCCTGCTCCAGGCGGGTCTTGATGCCCAGGAGCATCTTGTACTCCTCGTTCTGGCCATCCATCTCACAGCGGATGCTGGCCAGCTCCTCCTCCAAGGGCCCGATCATGCACTGGATCTGCTGCAGCTGCATGTTATAGCGACGTTCCGTGTCTTCCAGGTTGGATTGCAGAGAGTCTATCTGCAAAGGGAAAAAACAAAATGCAGTGTTTATGGGAATGTGGCAGGATTAGATCCTTCTTATGCCCAACATGAGAAAAGTCCCACATGGTGTCAGATGTGTCAAGGATTGTCACTGACTGTCACAGCTGACATCCTGGCATTCCAGCAGCTCCTGAGTTCTTTGCATGTCAGGGATGAAGAGCAGTTGTTACCTACCAGACTGATCTGTGACTGCAGCTCAATTTCCAGGGTCTGAAATTCACGTCTCAGCACAGAGATCTGTTGGTTGCTTGATTCTATTTCCTGGCTACTTGAGTGAACTTGTTGACTCACTTCCTCCATCTGAAAAATAATGTAGGGAATTGGAGTTTCTGAGTGTTACTTATAGTGCCAACATGTAGTTTATCATGGGGCCATATGGAACACAACAATTTGCAGAAGGACCACTGGTAGAATGGGGCTGTTAAACTTCCTTGTGGTTCTGCCACAGCAATTCAAGCCCACTTGTGATTTACTTCATTTTGACCAAAGGGACTCTACTGTTATTTTGTAAAAGCAATGGATGCTGTGTCATTCCTCTACAGGAAGTTACCAAGAGTTGTCACCATTTACCTTGCTTTCGTACCACTTTTCAACATCTTTACGGTTTTTCTGAATAATAGCTTCGTATTCTTGCCTCATCTCATTCAGTTTTTTCAGCAGATCCTCTCCCGGAGCAGTGTTTATCTCCACATTCACATCCCCATTGGACTGGGATTGCAGCAGTTTCATTTCCTGCAGAGAAAACCCAGGCCCAAGGACAGTGAACACAAATGGAGCCTTTCAACCACACATATATATATATATATGTGTGTGTGTGTGTGTGTGTATGTGTGTATGTGTGTGTGTGTATATATATATTGGGGGGTTTGTGTTGCAGTTATTTAGCCTTGACTTTCCAGTCATTGCTTGTTGAGGGGGGCTGAGCTCAGGGGCACCCTGGAGCAGCCTGGCCCTGCCCCTTGGTCGGTGTTTTGAGCACAGGTTTTCAGCTTCCCACATGTCCAGTGTGTATTTCAAGGAGCTGGCTCTTACCTCCTCGTGGTTCTTCTTGAGGTCGATGATTTCCTCCTGCAGAGACTCAAACTGCATCTCCAGGTCAGACCTGGCCAGGGTCAGGTTATCCAGGAAGGGCCTCAGGCTGTTGAGGTCTCCCTCCACGTTCTGCCGGAGCCCACTCTCCATCTCGTACCTGTGCCAGGGACAGTGCAGAGAGGTCAGCCCTGCTCCTGGCACCTCAGCCCTCTTCCTAACTGACTTTATTTATAGAAAATTCACTTATTCCAGCATCAATGTCTGCTTTTGTGTCTGTACGTTGGAGCATGCAGCATCTCTCAGCCACCAGAATTAGGAAATTATCAGCCAGTACTTAACATTTAATTAATAATATTACTTAATAACATAAAGGTATTATTCTTTATAGTAAATAAATGTAAAGTTTAATATTAATATTAAAATGTGTTCTGTGGTCTCTTTTATCGTCTCTTCTTACTGCAACTTTGTACAGGTTCCATCTATCTCATTAACCTGACTTTCAGTGACAGAAAATCTCAACTTTTATTTTCTTAAAAATAAAACTTTTTGTAAGCTCTGGCTCTGCAGCCATAGGCAGCATTCCTGTCAAAGATCACTCTAGGAATACTGAAAATTTTGAAGTTTCACAAATTATTTCAGTTGTGCTGCCATGGAAGCAGGAGGAAGCCAAGTCCCTGTGGATTGATATTTGTTTGTGGAATGAATCTATGAAACTAAGTTCAGGAAAGCAGGAGGAAGGAAGTCAGTGCCTGTAAAAGAGTAATACATATTTACTTTATTCTAAAGTCTTCTGCAGTCATCCTTGTATTATCCAGGTCCAAAAGTACCTTATGGGTGTCCACAGCTGCAGCCACAATCTAGGAGAGAAACAATGTTAGGAAAACATTCCCTGTGACTCTCTCAGTCTGTCAGTGCTTAAATTCTTCTGACAAAGAACATCCTACCTGTTTTTGAAGTTCTTCAATTTGTTCATAATAGTGGCTGTAGTCCTTTGGGCCAATAGGACCTTGCTTCTGGTACCACTCCCTGATTAACTGTTCAAGCTGAGCATTTTCCTTTTCCAAATTCCTGACTGTCTCCATGTAGGAAGCCAGGCGTTCATTAAGGCTCTGCATGGTCAGCTTCTCATCGTTGGAGAGAATTCCCACATTCCCTCCATGAAAGCCACCACTGCCAAAGCTGCCACCACAGAAACCAGCACCACCTCCACCAAAGCCTCCTCCATAACTGCCCCCAAACCCGCTCCCTCCTGCCCTGAAGCCTGTTCCCATGCTGCTGTGGCCCATTGGCCCCCCATAACATCCACCACCCAATCTTCCTCCACAGCTGCTGCTGCTCATTCCTCCTCCATAGCTACCACACCTGCCATAACCACCACCTCCCCCAGCACAGCTGCTCCGGGAGCTTCCTCCACCACAACTGCTGGCAGAAGACCTGCCGCCACCGCTTGTCCTGGAAGTGACTGTCATCAAGGAGGCCGAGGAATGCGAGCTGCCCCCTCCACCCCCTCCACTGCTGCTCCCCCGAAGGCAGCTCTTCAGGGGCTGCTTGGAGCCACAGCTCATAGCGGCAGCGGCAAATAACTCAGGTGAAAAGTCAAAGCTGGTCTTACAGTCGTTCTGGAATCATAGCTCCAAGTCCAGCCAGCCTCCTCTGCATTTATACCTGAGACAGTGGGTGTCACCGTGGAAGGGAGTACCCGCTTTCCATGTGTGGTTGCAAGCCCTAATTTGCCAAAGGGAGATGCTTGGCAGTGGCAGGAAGCTTAACCCTTCCTCTCAGTGTTTGTGACCATTTGTATATTAACACGAAACATGTAATTTCTGTTGGGTGGCTCTGAATTAGGGAGATCTCTGTTGAGATTTAATGCACTGGTTTACAGTCATCCAAAACAAACCCATCCCACTCACCTCGTCCTGGTCACAGCCCTCTCAGCACAACAACATGCCACAGTACAGGACAGCAATGGATATCTCTTCTAATGCTCAGATATTTGTCAAGGAATTCTGGCTGATTTTTTATAGCTAACTAATATTTTCATAGGTTTATCATTATCCTATGCTGTATGCTCTTTTTTGGTAATCCTTTATTGCTTTATGCCTTTGGAAAGCCTACTGCAGGATGCATGTTGTAGGTACACAGAACCACTCTGACTTATTTGTAATATCTCATAAAAACTCAGTGAACAATGGCAAATATCACAGCAATTATCAGCAATTATTTCAATCATACCACTATAATTGTGCTTTATAAATAACAAATTAATTATGAAAATGGTATCACAACAACTGCAGAACTGCTCTGTGTCAGGCTAAGGGAAGGAAGTGTGGCAGGTTGTTGCAGGGAAAAACCCTTCACGTGCTTGGACCAAATGCAGGTACAGGGTAGTTGAAAGATCTGGGAAAGCTTTGAGGCTTGGGGCTGGTCTCTCCTGACATGGCTGAGAGTGTCATTGGTCATGTTCCTGAAGGGGATTCAAAATTTTATCAGGATATTTTCCCTATGTGGCACAAATACAATACTTGGAGGAGAAAGGTAAAGTTCCTGGTTTGGGGATTAAGTCAATAAACTACATCAAAACAGCATTTTTCCTTCAGATTTGTTTTCCATTCACAGACACAACATGACCAAAAGTAGGAAATATTTGCTATCTTCCATTTTCTTCTATTAAGATTGTGTTTTTGTCTAGTGCAGTGCATAGTTCAGCTGCACATCTGCCCTGTGAGCCCTCACAGCACCCTGAGCCTCAGACTGTGGCATTTCTCCCCTGGATACCTCTCCCCTCTTTCCTCTTGCCCAGGTCCATGATCCTCAGCAAATCCCAGACTGTTATCTGCTGCACCTTGTAGGTGGAACTCGTGTGATACCCAATTTCCTGTATTGATTTGGGCTATTACTGTTTTCTCACTCAGCCTTTGTGGTGGTGGTTGTTGCTAATTAAGGTTTGTTTGTTACAGCAACTGTTTGTGGAAACAGCTTTTGGTGGAGGCTCCTCCCAGCACACCCTGGCCCACGCAGAGGACATGCCTCACGTTCCACCTGCTGCTCCACTTCATCTCTGAAACATCCAAGGGAGCAGGGCCTTCCCTGCATTGTAGGAATTTAAATGGTTTGCCACTACTCTCAGTAGAGTCTGGGGGATAATTTTCTCCAGTGAGAAATCCTTTTCTCCCGAAGTGAATGAAATTCTCTTCTATACTTTCAGCTACTTTGGCTCAAGAAGCAGCTGGGTTATGTCCCATTTAACTGTTGCTTTGACACCCCTGATACAGATATGGGAACAAATCAATGTTGTTCTTTATAATTCTGCAGAAAGATTTTGTTGGGGTGTTTGTTTGTTTGTTTTGTTTTGTTTTGTTTTGTTTTTTTCCTGGAAAGATATTCATTACATCTTCTGTAGTAGTCATTCCTTATAAGAAGACCAACCTTCCTGTCTTCCCTTAACAAAAGAACATTTTTGGATGGTTTGAATATCAGTGAGGATGCTTGTGTGCAGTTTCATATAGTTTCATTTTTAATACATGAAAGGAAGATTTAATGCCATTTTTCCACTAGAACTTATGCAGGCAAGGTACTTCAAGAGTGAAACTTAGCTCCTTAAAACTGAAGAAGCCTGACAGATTCATCCTGTCTGGAAATCCTAGCCAGGATCAGAGATAGAAGTTACAGAACAAATGGTTCCTCAAAGGAATGTTTTATCTCAAAGCTGCTGTAAAGTGAAGCTGGTTTATGGGTAGTAATTTTCACTGCAGTTCTGTCTCATTGTCCAGGCCCTTGCAACACACTGAGCTTCCTGGGTGACCTTAGATAATGTTTCCAGCAAAATCCAGAGATGATGCTGAAGTGCAGCTGGAGGGCTGGAAAACTTTCACATAAAAGTGATTGCAATAAACTTCAGGAACTGGAAGGATCCCCAGCAGTACCTGTGAAACAGGACAGTGAGATGTTACAGAATCTGGGGCTGGTGCTGCTCACTGCAGCAGAGCCAAAAACTGGGCAGAGCCAAACTGGGATGGGGGGTTTGGGTGGTGTGGAGGAGGAGAAGGAGGAGGAGGCAGGTGGCTCCACAATTGTTTGCAACGAGGCCTCTCCCTTTTCCTGTGATGAAACTGTTACGAGCTCCTGCCCAAAGAGGAGGGTGGACTATTTAAACCTGAAGGGCTCACCCAGCACTGGCAGGAATTCTCCCAGGATGGGCAGGAATTCGTTCAGCATTTCAATGGCAGGGTTCCCGTGTGCTCTGCGCAGCCCAGATGTGCGTTGGCTGAAGCAGAGGGAGTACGAAGCCCTTTGGGAGTGTGGCAGCAGGAAGGGGCTGGGACATAGCTCATGCTGGGGGTGTGAGTGAGCACACATCGGCTCCTCTCAGCCCCCAGGACCACCCTTCCCAGCTCCACATCCACACTCTCCCCACACTGTTGTGTTTGGGAGAAACCTCTGAGGTTGCTGAGCACATTTGTGGGGTCACAACTGGACCCTTGTCTCCCTTTTTGGTGCTTCACTGGGATCCTTTTCCATCCTTCCTGCTTCTGGTGAGGTCTTGTTGGAAAACTCAATCCTTGTATGTTGCTACACAGAGAAAAACTATGAAATATTTACCTAGGGAATATGACTCATTCTCATAATTATATGTTATAAAATAACTCCCATTATATGATCATCAGGCAGTTTTATTAACACCAGATAATCCCATAGGATTTCTCCATAGTAGAAAAGAAAGCCAGGCTGTGCAGTGTGACTGTGGTGAACATCATTCTTGTTTGTACTCTGCTCTTCATTCCAGTGAGCTTCAGCTGCCTGACACTTAGAATGAAGCTGTTCTCTTCTCCATTAAAATTTAAATGGCGAGGATCTTTTTCTTATCCAAGAAAAAGCTAGATGTTTGAAAATGGAAAAATCTGATTTAGATCAGTTATAATGTATTCGAGCTCAATCATGTTTGTTTTATTAGTGAATTAGCTGAGAGTTCTGAGCAAAAAGTAATTCCTACCCAGCAATTCATGATTGTTCACTCTGTAGTGAGGGCACAATGTGTTTGGAATCTTCTGTCTCCCCCACTAACACAGCTGTGATGCCTAGCAGAACTTCCATCCAGAAATATTTGAGGTTGGAAATGGTGTCAGTTCCAAAAATTTGCAGTGAAAAGTGTGATTTTCTATAAATGCATTTTTGTGATTAGAAATAATCCTGTCGAAAGATGGTGCCTCTTTCTTCTCCAGGCATGGGGCTCCTAACCAGTGTGCTTGGGTTTGTTCCCATAACCCAAAACACACAGGATTGTTTTAGATCTCAGTGATATTCTGTGAAAATCATCTGCAAGTGGTGGCCTTGGCAGTGCTGGGCGAAGGGCTGGACTTGAGGATCTTAAAGGGATTTTCCAACCTAAATGATTCTGTGATTCCCTTATGCCAAAAACTATTTAGGCTTTTTTTTTTTAAGCAAAGGGTTTTAAAATACGTGTTTTGAAGTGAGAAAGTCCCCACCTCTCCTGAACTATTCTGTAAGACAGGGTGTAATCTTGGCGTCCACCCACACCCCAAGGTGTGTGGTCACAGGGAATATCCCTGGAATCTGTCCCTGTTGTGTCCAGTGATTCTAAAGCAGTACACTCACCCACTGGTCAGTTAAAGGTGGACTTGGCATGGACAAGGGAAGAGAATGTCCAGGGTAGGGCAGTCAGGAGTGTCCAGTCCAGCAAACATCCCTCCTTTAGGAAAAGCAGAATTCCTGCCTGCATTCTACCTGATCTGTTATTCATTCGCTATTGCAGAGCAGAGTAGTGATGAAACATTAAAGAGCACCTTCAAAAGCTCCACCGCCCAACAGAGCGATGGTGGTTGTGATAGGAGCAGTAATTAGGTGAGTCAGAGGCGTAAGAGACTTTCAGAGCACAAACCCTTCGGTTTGGAACTGCTTCATTGTGGGTCTAAGCAGCCCCTGGCCCAGCTGTCTCTCTGGCTCTCAGCTGCTGCTCCATCGGCAAGACCCTCATTAGCAAAGGGTGATTACAGCACATTTACAACCTCTGAGGAGACCTTGGCTTTCACTGTGCTCCCACCTAACAACACAACACAACATACTGCAGTGCCGTTTGGAAAACAAACAGGTATTAGCAAACTGGTGGGTGAGTTTCACTCTGGCGCCCGTCCCACGCACGCCCACACGGGAGAACGCCTGGGATGTGCGGGAGGCAGGGGGACACCTGCACAATCCCTGAAGTCACACGCAGAACCGGGTCACATCAACCTCACTACGAGTGTGTGACCATTAAACACCGGCGGAGCTGGAGCAGGATGCCAGGGCTGCTAGAGTGTTCTGTGTTTTGCAGCACTGGGATGTCTCCAGCACGTCCCGCGGACACTGCTCCACCCTGCCGGCTTTGCTGGGAGGGGATCAGCCAAGCCCCCAGCGCTGGCTTTGCCGCTCGCCTCTGCCGCGGGCACCCTTCGGCAGCTCGGTGCGAGCCGAGTGCCCTCTAGAGAGCACCTGCAGCCGGGGATCATTCATCCTGCGTCTCCAAATAATCTCCAAATAATCTCCAAATAACCTGTATGGTGAAACGTAGAATGTGTCGGGGTCCCTCGGCATGGTGGGTGCAGGGCTTGGTGGCACAGAGGGAGCGCTGCCCACCCCACTGCAGAGCAGGGGGGCTGGACAGGGCAGAAATTGCTGCAGATTGTGGATCAGTTCATTTTTATATCATTTTAATCACATATTATTGTACTTCTATTGGATAGGCTAACAGCAACTACTTCCAATTAGCCACAGTCAGGATGAGCCCCCCACTAATTTAGAGTCTCTGGGCCTCTTAGGAAAGTGTAAGCTCCACTCTAAGCAGTCTCAGACCTTGGTCTCAGGTAAGAGTTTTTGCACACTTGGGGCAGAGCAGGGACCAGACCCGACAGGGCTCGAGACCAGAACACTGACAGGTCACTGTCGCCTTCGAATCTGCCAGCTGGGAACAGCTGACCCCTGATGGGGAGAGCTGGGAAGTGTCAGGATTTCCCAGGCACTTTCTCCATTTTCTTGTTATTCAGCACAAGAAGAATTTGCACGTCAGTGAGGATTACTAATTATTCCAGCTGTTCTTAATTTTTGTGTGACTTTAAATACAGAAATACAGTGCTAATGGCAAACCTCTGCTTCAGACTCAGTCCAAAATGGACAGTTTTTGGATTGGCCAGTTTTGCCCTGTATTCTCAGGCATATTCAGTGTCTCTGTCCTCTGTGGGAAAACAAAATAAAACCAACCCAGTATAGGTATTTTAAATTTCTCTTTCCTCTGGGAAAAACAACCAAACCCAACCCAGTGTAAATATTTTCTCAGGTACTTCATGTTGCTATTTCATTCTGTGGTACAAGAAGGGCAGTGCCGATAGAGCAGAAGGTGAAAAGTCAGAAGCCAAATTCCCAGGATTTTAGTTTCGGTGAGCATCTGCCTCTCGCTCACGGAGGATCTGATTCACGCTGTCCTGCTGGAAGGAGCGAGCAGCAGCTCCGGGGCTTTATTCAAGGGTTTGCGCAGCTCCAGGGAGAATTTGGAATCTGGGAGGAGCAGGCGGAGCCCATGGTCCGGCCCCACGAAGGTGAGGTGCTGCCGGCAGGATCCCCCGCTTCCTCCCCGCTGTCGCCATGAGCATCTCTGCTCCCGGTGCGGCCGCCTGGGAGCGCCCGTCCCCGCCGCCTCTCGGCCGCCAGGGATCACTCTTGTCCCTTCTCCGCTTCTTCACAGCCAAAATTCCGCCCTCCCTTTGCTCCTTCCCGGCTCCCGGCTTATTGCAGCGCAGGAACCGGCCAGAGCCGACGCAGAAATGCTCTTTTGCCCGCGTGTGGCACAGTCAGGAGCGGGACTCGGGGAAATGAATTTGCCTTTATGTTTCAAATGTTTTTTAATTTCTCAGCAAAGGAGTCCAAAATACTTGATGCGTGTTTAAGTATAAGAAATCTTTGTACCGTGTCACATAAGGTACAAAACCAGCTTCCAGACCATCAGCTCTTTCTGTCCTGTGTGTGTCTCTGTACAGCTGTGGATGTCTAACCACCCCTTGGCTGTCTGACGAGCAGAGGAGGTTGCTGAGAACGTCTGCCATCCCAGCACCTGCTGCTCTGCTGACAGGCACCCAGGAGAAGGGGCACTGTCCTGGCAGGGTCACCCTCCCCGGGCAGTGGTTTGACACAGAGGAGGTGGGTCTGCTCTGCCGAGGGGCAGCACCCCACTCGGACATGCTCACTCTGCAGAGACAGGCAGGGCCAGGAGACGCCTGCTGAGATGTGTGTGACAGACATCATGCTCCCCAGCACCGGCACATCTCCCAGTTTAACATCTGACACATCTGGAGAGCAGCTGGAGATAAGCACCAGAGATGGCTGCTCAGGTGGTACCTGTGTGTGGATACACAGCTGCCTGAGCCTTGGATATTTCTGTCACTGTTCTTCAGCTGATGAGCAGCAGCTCTGCTGGCCTGTCTGACTCCTCCCATGCAGCAGGAATGGGCCACATCTGCCTCAGGCTGTGCCAACAGGGAGGAGCTGGACAAGACCTGCCAGGTCAGTGAGGCCGCTCTCTCCTGTTGGCAAAGCAGCTTTGTTCCCGGTGCAGGATGATCCTGACCAGTTTAGGTGCCCCTTGTTCATGGATCAGCACCTGGTGTTTGAAAGGAACTCAGTTTCAGACACAGGTTCTTGATTGCATTAGGCAGAAGCAAAGTTTTATTAGAGACATTTTTCACCAGCAGGTACATAAGTGACCTGACTAACTCAGGTAACTTCTAGAGGTTACAGCATTGCAGAACAGAAGAGCAGAACAGAGGAGGTGGCTCCTGACACCCCCTTTAGCTACAGGGCCAAGCGTCGCTGAGTTACTTCTACTTTCTCTGCACAGAGGGTGCAGTGAACACGGACTATTCTCGGGTTGTCTGTGGGCTTCCCTGTCACCTTCCAGCACGTTTCTCCTTAATCACAAATTCTCCTGCAGGTCACTGGAGAGAAAACACAGCAATGTTATTTGATTGGAACACAAGTAAAATCCTTCACATAACAGATCTTGGTGGTGTCTTTGTTTCTGGAATGCACTGCTAAGCTGGTGCAGCTGGCATCAACCCAGGAAACTCCACCAATTCCTTAAAAATTTGCTTTAATGGGAATTTTCACTTCTAAAGTTATAGCTTTACTCTTCACTCTTTCTAGACTCTTTTGCTAAGCTTTGGCTGTTGTCTTCTCCACATCTTCTTCCAGATCTTCCCGTCATGCTTTATTTCCCTGGCCTTCTCCTCTGCATTCTACTGCTCCTTTTTGTCTCCCATTTGCTTCCTGCACCCCGTGTTCAGTCCAAGCTCTCTTTAAACTTCTCAGTTACACTACCACTGTAAAAGATGCCCCCTTTAGCACAGTTACTCTGACGGGATGCTTATGACACATCCTAGGAATGTGCTGTCTCCTGGCCTTAGTGCACAAGGAAATGAACAAAGACAGTTTTCCTTTTGTGAAAACACAGCCCTTACCTTGTATGTCTCCAGTCTTGCAGGGTGGGACCTGGGGCTGGCAGTGGGCAGCTGTTGTTGTTGTGTAGGTGTGGCTCGTTCTAATGACCCCTCCACCAGTTCCCATTCCTCCTCCGTGGCTAGTGGGATAAATTTGGTGAGAGAAATAGGTAATTTTAGAATTTTACATGTCACTGCTGACTGACTACATGACACAAAGTCTCAAACTATGGCCTTTATAGGTGTTACATTATTTTACATTACATTTTCTTTCACTTTCAGTTACTTTGCATTTGTGCCCCCCCCCGTCCCTTGGCATGGACAGTTCTCACCCATCTCACTATAAAAAAGGGACTGTCACCAATGCTGACATAACGCCAGGAATGACAGTGTTGTCACCAGCAGTTAACAGATTTGGTGTTCTGCTTTGCAGATTCCAAGGACTGACATTTAGTTCTGATTGGAATGTTTATCACAAGGAAGTTGTTCATCAGGCAACTTTTTCATCTCAGAAAAAGCCTTAAGAAGGACTGAAGATCAGGTTGGATGCACAATCTGTAGTACAGATCTTTGACATTTTCATTTATTCTCTAGTGGATCTAGAGAGGTACTTACATGAGGTCCTGCTGTCCTCCTTCCAACAAGCACCGGTAGGTCTGGATCTCCTGCTCCAGGCGACACTTGACGTCCAGTAAGGTCTTGTACTCTTGGTTCTGGCACTCTATTTCTGCTCTTATTTCAGCCAACTGCTGCTCCACGCACGTGATCTGGTTCTGTAACTCACCGAGGAGGGTGTTGTACTGGCACTCAGTTTCAGCCAGGGATGATTCCAAGTTATTTCTCTGATAAGATAAGCAAAAAAACAACAATCATTTAAGTGTCACTCTTCAATCCAAAAATGAATGAGCCGTTCATTTTTGAGTCAGTTCATCACCCACCTGGCTGAGCTGAGCTTGGAGATCGATTTCCAGGGTTTGCAATTGGCGTCTCAGTTCGGTCACCTGGTTGTTGCACGTCTCCACCTCCTGACCACTTGTAATAACCTCCCGATTCACCTCCTCAATCTGAAATCACCAACCAGGATAAAGAGCTTTAGGTGATATCTGGGTGCTCTGAACTTGCTTTTACAGGAGCAGAACATGGTGAGTGTTCAGCAAAAGGAAACAGGGAGCAGGGCAGGTTCTCTGTGCACAGGGTGTTCCCTACCAGCTCCCCTGCTTGTTCGTTTTACAAATCCCATTAACCTCGTGGCTACTGAATCTCTTTAATCCAAATGTGGAATATCCCTGTTCCAACAACACACCACAAAGCCTTGTGGCAAATGCTGCTGTTCCAGATGGGACATAACAAACTGGTCAGACAGGCCTGTGGCTCCTGTGGAACACAGGGTATAATGAGTGCTGCTCTCGGGTTTCACTGGGAAAGAAGAACTGCTTATTGTCTCTGTGTCTGGTCTCTGAAAGGCTCTTGGGCTCGGGGCTGTGTGTGTCACTCTGGTTTGCAGCAAAAGTGTGTCACTTACCTTGCACTCGTACCAATCCTCGACTTCCTTGCGGTTGCGCGCTATCAGTGTTTCATACTGGCACCTCAAATCCTCCAAGATTTGCCTGAGATCTGGTCCTGGGCAGGCATTGACCTCCACACTCACGTCTCCAGTTGATTGCTTCCTCAGGCAACTCATCTCCTGGAGATAAATCCCAGATCAGATCATACTGGCTTTTGGAAGGCAGCAGAAAAGAGCAAAGCTTAGTGGCCAAGAACTGCCCTCCTTCTGAGATTTTCCTCCCTGCTGTGGCTATGAAAAGCACTAGAGGATGGTGCAAGTGTTTTCCCAAGGAATATGTTGGCTAATTTCTTTCTTCATCCAGTGGAGTCAGCAGCAGCTTTCCCTCCTCTGGCACTCCCAATGTGAGCATAGCCCCAGGAGCAGCATTGCCCCTGCCAAAGCTCCCTTCCCTTTTGAGGCAGAGTGGTCTGAGCCCTGGAAAGTTTGGTGAGAAAGCTGTGGCCTGAAAGTGGAAAATCTTTTAAATTCCGAGCACAATGGCAAAGTTTTCTGCCAGGGCCATGATGCTTGTAGGAGAGGGCAGGACCTACCTCCTCATGGTTCTTCTTCAGGCAGCAGAGCTCCTCCCGCAGCGACTCCAGCTGTGCCTCCAGGTCAGACCTGCACAGCGTCAGCTGGTCCAGCACCTGGCGCAGCCCATTGATGTCGGCCTCCACGCTCTGGCGCAGGGCCAGCTCCGTCTCATACCTGGGTTGCACCAGAAAGCACAGATTCAGGATGGGGACATCCCACATGGGTTCTGTTTGTGCTAGGATCTCCTTCCCCAGCTCCTTGCTTTCACCTGCATTTTGCTGTCCAAGGTGAATTCACATTGCCCTAGATTTCTGTACCACTTCATGTCTGTTATGTAAAAGCTTTTCTTCCTCATGTTTTTTTCCCCTGCTCCTGCTCACTGTATTGGTATCACTTATTCAGCTGCATTTCTGCTTTGTTGATCTCATCTGCACTGGCCTAGGGTGAAAATGGGCCACTCCCTGAGGTGCCTGTCCCCAGCCTCACCACAAACACCCTTGCTAAATATTTTACTCAAGAACGCTAATTAAGGGAGGGCTGGTGACCAGGAGCAAAATGCCTTTCATCATCCTGCCCTACCGCAGTGGTGTGGGGAGACGTGTCTGGAGCCTCTGTAATTAGTGCTCTGAGCCTTCCAGGGAGGTGGAAAGGAGCAGGGGGGAGGCAGCAGGTTCATGGAGGAGCACTCACTTCACACGGAAGTCATCAGCAGCCATCCTGCTGTTATCAATGTCCAGGATGATCTTGTTGTTATCAATGGTTGCGCAGACAATCTGGAAAACAGCAAACCATGAGAGATGTCTCCTCTCTGCTATTCTACTCTGTAGGTCTTTCTGCCTTGCAATTAGGTAGTAACTCTTCACATTTCCCTTTTTCTTTTACCTTCTCACGTAAGTAACTTTGTCCCTTCAGCAGAGAAGTTGAAGGAGGTGGCTTCCCCTCCTTTACTCACAGAAGAAAGGAGATCAACCACATAGATCTGAGAATTAAAGAGCTGTGGGATGGGACTTCTCAGTTTCAAGATCTGAAGGCAAGTTCCAAAGATGCTTCAAAAAAATAAACCTAAAGAACCTTCCTTAAGATACTAAATCTCAACTGACATTCAAGCTGGCATGTTCTGGGCTTCAGACCTAAGGACCTTCAGGGAGCATGGTGGGAAAGTGTCTTTAAGCCTTACGATCAGCCCTAACTTTCATTGTGGACTTATTATTTCAGGCTGTTTGTGTCACTGTGACAATCAGTTTCAATTCTCAGCTTTTCTCACCTAGAGATTTATAATGTTTCGTTTGATAAAGCATCCAAAGTGTATGTTTTTGATTGTCCCATAGTTTGGTTTGCTCTTCCTGTGAGGCTGACACCACTACATTTCCTCAGACTACATCGGTAATATTACATTTACAATTGTATAGTCAAATACAATGTACCAAAGCATCCTTTTCCTCTTTCAGAACATTCTCCCACCCATACCCCCTTGCAACACCCATCCTTGATGTGCCCCCACACTCAGCAATGTCATGGGGGAATTTGCCAAAATTTCTGTTTGCAAAGACATTCACAAGCACCAAACTTTCCTCCAACAACTGCAGTAGGTTCTAAACACAAATTCAGGAATAAACGTTCAAAAAGGAAGGAACAATGCAGAAATTCAGCAGTAAGGTTTCTAAAGGGGAGGAACAACCCAAGGGAGCATTACCTGGTTCTGAAGATCTTCAATCTCTTTGTAGTAGCAGCTGTAGTCACGGGGCTCGCAGGAGAGGCCCTGTGTTGCATACCACTCTCTGATCCTGCACTCCAGCTCAGCATTCTCCTTCTCCAAGCACTTCACCTTGTCCAGGTAGGAAGCCAGGCGGTCATTGAGGTTTTGCATGGTGACCTTCTCGTCGCAGGATGAAAGCAAGCAGTCGCTACCAAGACCCCCAACAACCACACCGCCTCCGAGGCCAAACCCAAGGCCATTGCCATAGCAGTTGCCACCTCCATAGCTCCCACCAGCCAAGCTACCAACACTCAGTCCCCCTCCATAATTCACTCCACCGCAGTAACTCCTTCCAGAAAAACCTCTGCCACTGCCTATGCCAAAGGAAGAAATCCGTGCTCCACCACCACCACCAATGATACAGCTGCCACCGCTGCTCCTGCCTTTGCTAGACACAGTAATAGTCTCCTTAATGTTGCAACTCATGGCGACAGCGGTTGGAAACACAAGCAGAAGCCCAAAGCAAGATGCACAGCTTGATACGAAATCAGACTGCGAGCTGTCCGTGGCCGCCGATCCCTATTTATACCTTCCACAGTGGGTGTCACCACTGCTTCTTCTTCCCATAAGGCTGGCTACTCCAGCCATTGGTGCCAAGAATAATTTCTCAAAGGGAAGTTTCCTTTCAAGAAGCCTGGTAGACAAGGAAGGTACTTTACATGTCTCTTGCTAATTTCAAAAATACATTAGCAATAATGTTTTATGAATCATCAGCTTTTTGTTTATGATGCAAACTTACAGCATTAAGCCAGGAAAAACACTGTCCTAAATTACATACCAGGAAGAAATCATTAAAGGTTATTGCATCAAAGAGCTCTTTATCTCTCATTAATTTATTTTCATTTTATTTTGAGTTGAATAAGCAGTTTTCATGCAAGGTGCTGAGGTTGGAATATGTAAGATGAAAAAGAAAGAAGAAATACTAAGTTTGCTTTTCGAATGATGTATGAAGAATGATGTAAGAACTCTGGAAAGATCAGAGACACAGAGGTTAACCTTTAAATCTCTCCACTGGCAAAATGACAAATCTCAAACACTCTGCTGGAAGACAAGTGAGACCAAGGAGGGATCTCTTAATGGACACGGATGAAAGGCTCTTCATACATGATTGTGGCTCTCCAGTAATTCACAAAGGATTTGTTTCATTATGTGGAGAGTGTAAAGGAAGGTAAAAGTGCTTTAAATATTTCCTGTAGTTTAGTGAAAGATAATTTCTGCACTTCTCCTCATTATGGATTGTAATTGTTGCTGGGAAAGGGTGGTTTTGAAACAGTGGATGGGAGCGGAAACATCCCATGGCCAATTTCTCTGTCAATACATGCTGCATTTTAATCAGAGCTTTGGGATTGCTGTCCTGGGACATATAAAGACCGAATTGCTGATAGAGCTACAGAGCAGCAACTGCCCTGTGCAGTTCTACCTGGGCTGGAGAAGCTGGATTTGGTACAAACAAGAGGCATCTCTATTAAGAGGTTTCCAAATCTTAATGAAGCAAGGAAAATAAAAAGTAAGAATCCTTTCACACTTTTGTAATCAAAATTCAGGCTGAGCTTTCTTTTTATGAGGTGTTTTGCTGAGGCTCCAGAGCAATGGTCTGCTCCCTATGGAGCCCCTTTCCAGTGGCCATGGAGCAAGGGATGGCATTCCATGGCTTTCTGAACCCAACAATTCCTTGTAAGAAATTCTCCAAATCTCCTTCACCAGGGAAAAGAGAGTTCAAACTCTTGCTGAAATCTTCACTCAGTGTCAGGACTGTGGATTGGAATAGCTATTGTTATGGCAGGTAAATGATCCCATTTACTTAATGACTGACTTATGCCAGTATGAATGGATTTACTCATCATTTTATTGCTCTTATTTTTATTTCTGTTGAAAAGATGTCTCTCCTTTTATTTTCCTCCTTGGATGTTCCTTATCCGTGCCATGAAAGGCAGAAGCATTCCAGTGATCTCTCCAGCAGGCTGGAGATTGGTGTAGAGAGGCTTCCCTAAGTGATTTACTCCAAGACAAAGCACTCACCGCTGGCCAAGCTGCAGCCTGCGTGTCAGCCTGGGCCTCCCTCTGACCAAAACACACAGAAACAAAGCTCAGAATAGGTAAAAGCTCTAATAAAATTATTGTGTATAGGAAGGATTTCATTCCTAGGACTGAAGAACATAATTGGGAGTCAGGGTGTGGCGGCTGGAGCAAACCGAAACTGCTGTGAGCTGCATCGCTGGAAGCTTCTCCTGGTCTGCGGATGATTCCTCAGGAGTTTCCCAACAGCTGTGTTCAGCAAGCATCTCTCCTGAGTGAGCACACATTCCTTCCCTGGCCCCGCAGTTATCACGCAGCACATCAGTGTAGCGCAGGCAGAAACACGGGATGACTTGTACTCCGTGGGAGTGGAGGGTGTCTGCACACTGGGGATGCTCCTGCTCCTCTGAGACACCTCAGTTCCCTCTGCCCCTCACCCCTCTGTGTGTCTGCAGCAACCACCCCTGCCCAGGAGCTTTGCTCCACACACACTTCCCTCTGTCTTGTTATTTTTCCTGTTCATCTCCAGGAAATGAGAGCACTAGATAAACTAAGACAAAACTACATAATTGTTCTGAGATCTTAAAATATTAAAGTAAGCTTTCCTTCATGTTTTCATTCAGTTACTTGAACTCATAAGCTTCCTGGGTCTGTCTCATCAGTACAAAGAAATAGGGAAATGTTATGGAAATGTAGTTTCCAAGGTCTGCAGCTCAATAATTTGCAGCTCTTTAATAAATGAAGTGTTTCCAGGGTGTTTCCTGAGCTGCCTTCAAGACTCATCCCAACTTGTAGGTCCACAAACAACATCACAGCGTCCCAGCAGCTGAGTCTGTACCCCCCAGGGACTTTCCAGAGGCATATTCTTAATTTCTGGATCATTAGAGTCTTTCTGGCCATATCATTAGGTCTCTTTCACCTCTCAGGAATTCAGGACGGCTCCTTTGTGAAAGTGCATGCTTTGGACCTGCTGGATGTGGTGGGAAGGGTGGGGAGGTCTTTGATATGAGCCCCGGAGGAGCAGCTAGATGTCAGTAGCAGTTCACAAGAGGAGGAACCAGCCCACAGCTGGTGGGAATCAGCTGGGGCTGCCAGGAGAGACTGGGAAGCTTTTACGTACCATAGGTAACCAAGAACTTCCAGAAGATGAAAAATTGGAAGAGTCTCAGTGCAGTGTCTTTATATTTTTAGAAACAGGAGTGTGAGGACTCATAGATTGGGAAGGATTGAGGCCAAAAAGGGCAGCAGTGGGTTATCTCACTGTCTGCACTGAAAAAGGCAGGAGGAGACAATGTGAATGGAAAGGGAAAGATTTCTTTTTCAACTGCTCAGCCAGAGCTCTGAGAACAACTGGGATATCCACTGGAGTCCAATACAAGGAAATTTGCCATTATAGCCACAATTTATGTCTCTTTTGATCTCTTGTGAAGCACTTGCACATGTCTACTGAAGGAATTTTGCATCAAATGTGGGACTTCCTGTAGGACTGGAACTGAACTTTAAATAAGGCTTAATTTAGTCTTGGTTTAAAAACTTCTACCTTTAGCCACCCCTCTGAGTCATTGCAGGTGTTCCAGTGCTGCATTATCTTGTCTTACCCACGGATATTATTAAACTTAGTGTCTGGTAGATGAAATAAAGAAATATCACTGAGATATCTTCTCTCTATGGCCTCTCACAACAGGAGAAGGGCACCTTTCACCTGCTTCCTAAGACATTAGTGGTTGAACTTCTTCAGGCACTTACTACCATGTTAAGTCTATTTCTGTATCATCAGAGAAATTGGTGTCTCCATAAAAGAATTGGCAATAGAAAAGTGTGCCACACTGCAATGTATGTCCAGTCCTGAAGTGGCTTTGTCTTTGTACCTGTTCTCCTCCTGCCCTGAGTCTGGCTGTTCCTTAACCTCCAGCCTTTGATGGAAAAGGAATAAGCAGGAGTGTTGCTTTACTGGGTCACCTCACAGGTGAATGTGACTGCAACAGCCACATCGCTGTCAAAACCACCACTGCTTGGCTTTCTGGACCAACAATTTAATCCTCAAAACATCCTCATAATACTTTGAACTGCCAGTTCTCCAAACCCAGAGTGACTCTGCCAGCTCACCGTGGCCCACAGCTGCTGTGGCAGGTCAGTGCCAGGACAAAACCAGCTCAGCACCAGCTACACAGCAGCTGGTCAAGGTCATGGAGGGACTGACCTGCCTTGGCTGTGACAGTTGGGTGGCTCTGGGTGTCCAAAGGCCCTACTTGGCTTTTTTCTACATTCTATTCTCTGTTAAGCTGCACTTTTTCAGTTCCCACCCTGCCCTCTGCATCTCCCAGACAAGGTGTGTTTAACACGAAGATGATCTTTCCACCACTCTGGATGTACAGGTTGAAACTCTTGGTAATCAGAGGATGACCAGTAAATGACTCAGTCAGTGTGTGAGAAGAGGAGATAAAGCTTTTGCCTCCAGTTCTTTTCCCAGTGTGAAGATTCCCATAAAATGAATGGGATAAGTTTGAATATAAGCCATGTCAGCAGAAATTGAATCAGTTGTGGAGACCAAGATTTCACCCTCAACAGTTCCCAGGCTGAGGGAGGGACCATGAGAGGGCTCAGCCCAGATATGTCAGCACTAGACTGGGACCAAGGCAAACTGTCTCCAGATGTTCCATCACTGACTTTCAAAATTCTTCTAAAACTGTGTTTCAGCCCAATGCTGCGTGAGAAGGACATGGGCCTCTGCTTTACCTGCCTGTCCATGGGGGTAAGGGCAGGTGTCACACAGTAATGGACAACATCTCCCTCAGGCTGTGACAACAGGAAGGAGCTGGACATGACCTGCCAGGTCATCAAGGGCCTTCTCTGGCTCCCACTGGCAAAGCAGCTTTGTTCCCAGTACAGGATGATTTTGACCAGTTTAGGTGCCCCTTGTTCATGGATCAGCACCGGGTGTTTGAAAGGAACTCAGACTCAGACACAGGTTCTTGTTTGCATTAGGCAGAAGCAAAGTTTTATTAGAGACATTTTTCACCAGCAGGTACATAAATGATCATAGCCCTGGCTGACTACAGCAATAGTCGTGGTGCTGGGCCACACACAGCAACACAGACTGAAAAGCAAATAGCAAAATAAAGCAGAATGTGGCCCAATGCTCTGCTCATCCCTCTGACACATTGCTTAGTATGGCTGAGCAACACAGACAAGCACGCTCCGTGCTGTCTGCAGACACATGCAGTAAATATTCTCTCTCTTCATTCGTAGCTCTGCTTCAGGCTTCTCTTGTTGGTTATTCTAATTTCTCTGTTTAATCACAAATCCTTCGGCAAGGCACTGGAGAGATCAAAGGAAACATTACTGTGTTTATAGCAAAAATAGATTCTTTCCCACACTGTCATTCCCTACACATGATCGTTTCACAAGCCAATTCAATTAGAATTTCAGATAAATACTGCCCCTTCCTGGGAAGATCTAATGGCTCCTGCCAGCCTGGCAGATGGATCTGTCACTGGCTGCAGCACAGGCTGCATCAAAATGCCAAAAGGTGGAAGCTGCAGACACTGCTCCAGCAGCGATCTGGATGAGGGAATGGCATTGGGCTCCATGCCAGATCAATGCCCTTGCTCACGTCATTCTCCTGGACCGACTCTCACTGTATTTCCTTCTTTCCTTTTCAGTTTGGCTGGAAGTTTCCTCTTGAATTAGGACTAGTAGTTATCTGCCAGTATTCCCACAATTCCTGCTTTCCCCCCCCACCCCCCGCCACCTGATTTCTGAGTACTTTTCTTTCTCCTACTCTTTCCTTTGTCCCACATTTCATGTCAGTCCTTTCTCTGTGTTCTCCATGGCTTGCCTGCCTGATGGCTCTGTCCCTCTCCCTTCTGTCTCTCTTCCCTTTGGCAATTCTCATGCATCCCAGCACAGCCCCAGCTCTCAAAAGCTCTCCTCTCAGCCACTCCTCTGTGGCTCCTGTCCTGTATTTCCCAGGAGCCCCACAATAAAACTTTCAAGTAGCACCTGTAAGCTACGTGGGGATGATCTTTCTTCCAGACCATCAGAGCTGCATTAGAGCAGAGAACACTGTGGAAATGTTTAGAGTGGAGCAGTTCTTACCTTGGATCTCCGCAGCTGCACAGGATGGGATCTGGGCAGACGAAGTGTAAGTGTGGCTTGTCCTAATGATGCCTCCTCCTCCTATCCCACTGCTTCTTGCAACTCCTCCTCCTAAACCTGAAGACTGACCAATTCCTCCTTGCTGGCTGAGGTGACAGGAAAATAACATTTTAGTGAGGGAAATGACAGATAAACTAGAATTACAGATTTTCAGTGTCCCTGCTGCTCTCAGTCTGCTTCCCTTTTTGGCAGAAAATTGGCAAAATGTTGCAATGACCTTTCTCCTTGTGGCAGCAATTGGCACAGGGGAGGAAGCAGGTCACTACCAGGACACCAGGCAGGCCAAATAGGTCAGTAAGGGAGAAGGAGCTCGGCAGGTCCTTCACTTTGCTCTTATGTTGAAATAACCAAGACATGGGGATTTTATGGTATATTTTTGGTGTGTCTCGAGCCCACTTACATAAGGTCCTGCTGGCCGCCCTCCAGCAGGCACCGGTACGTGTGGATCTCCTGCTCCAGGCGGCACTTAACGTCCAGCAGGATCTTGTACTCTTGGTTCTGGCACTCCATCTCCGCCCGCAGGTCAGCCAGCTGCTGCTCCACGCAGGTGATCTGGCTCTGCAGCTCAGCAAGGTGGTTGTTGTAGCGACACTCTGTCTCTGCCAGCGAGGACTCCAGATTGTCCCTCTGAGGAGTGACATGGGGCATAAGACAAATACAGGCAGGAGAAACATTGCATTTAGCTATGACCTTTGTGAGATGGATGAGGTTTGCACCGGCTCATCACCCACCTGGCTGAGCTGAGCTTGGAGATCGATTTCCAGGGCTTGCAATTGGCGTCTCAGTTCGGTCACCTGGTTGTTGCACGTCTCCACCTCCTGACCACTTGTAATAACCTCCCGATTCACCTCCTCAATCTGAAATCACCAACCAGGATAAAGAGCTTTAGGGAATGTGCAGTATAAGTTGGATCAAGTATTAAGGAAAGAGCAAACAAGTTAGTAAAGACATGAAATGAGAAGGATTTGGGTGAAAACTCTCATCCTAAGGGGAAGTGTAAACCTAGGTGGTTATTCCTCTTGCTCTTCTAATAGTGCTGATTCCAGTTCTTCCCACCACTTACTATATTGTAGAGAATTCTCTACCTCAAGTCCCACCAACATGCAGCACTTCCTTCAGCACATGACAAGGACACAGTGTGGCAGTGTCCCTTCCTTGTGTCACTTGGTCAGTATGAAGCAATGCCAAATGTTCTCACAGTCTTTTGTGTGTTTTTTACATGCAACAAATCCCTGTGGGATGATTGCCTGGGTGTTAGCCAGGGAAAGTCAGAGCTGTGGGAATTAACTCACCTTGCACTCATACCAATCCTCAACTTCTTTGCGGTTGCGTTCAATCAGTGTCTCATACTGGCACCTCATCTCCTCCAGAATCTTCCTGAGGTCTGGGCCAGGACAGGCATTAACCTCCACGCTCACATCTCCAGTCGATTGCTTCCTCAGACAGCACATTTCCTGAGAACACCATCCAGATCAGGTCAGGTTTAAAACAAAGGAGAGAACTGAGGGAGGTAAGTTCCCCCACAGAGAGCAGAGCCCCGCAGAGCCCTTCTCTAATGGACCTTCACAGCTCTCTCCTGCAACCACTGCCCTCCACAGCAGCACCCCGGGGTGATGGATCCCACAGGAGCAAATGCTTTGTACAGGAGAGGGCAGGACCTACCTCCTCATGGTTCTTCTTCAGGCAGCAGAGCTCCTCCCGCAGCGACTCCAGCTGTGCCTCCAGGTCAGACCTGCACAGCGTCAGCTGGTCCAGCACCTGGCGCAGCCCATTGATGTCGGCCTCCACGCTCTGGCGCAGGGCCAGCTCCGTCTCGTACCTGCGAGGGAGGAAGCAAGAAAGAAAGAGCAGTCAGTGTCTGACACTACCAGCATTTCTGAGCTCTGACAGGAAAAACCAAAACCTTCCCCTCTGAAAGACAGCGCATGCTGGAAGAGCAGCTCGGCTGAACTCTCACTGCTCCCAGTCTGCAGATCCCTTCTGCTTCCTTTCATCTCTATTCAAAACCAGCTTGGCATCCCAAACTTCCCTTCCTGGAACTGCCCCAAATTAGAGCAGCTCTAGAGACAACGGATGAGAGAATTCTTCTGCACAGCCTCCAGCCTGTCCTGGGTCACAGGAGATCGGCTGAGAGCCCTGAGGGCAGTGACAGAGGAGGGGACAGCCCCGGGTACTCACTTCACTCGGAAGTCGTCAGCTGTCATCCTGCTGTTATCGATGTTCAGAATGATCTTGTTGTTGTCTATGGTTGCACAGACAATCTGGAAAAAGAACATTTGTTCCTGATCTCTGCTCCATGCCCTTGGGCTCAAGGCACCCATTGCCTGGTGCAACCAGACCCTCTTTCTCCCTCTCTTTTTATTTTTCAATCCTGGGTGTTAGGGATGGGGACCTGAGGGGTGCAGCAATCACAGGGATGTTCAGGGAAGGGCAGTGAAGATATTAAAGTGATAAAATTCATGGTTCAGGCGCAGAGAGTCCGGGAGGTGTAATTACTGTCCAGCACCTGCTACAATCCACCTCAGCCTCTTAAATCTAAATCTTATGAGATTTAAAGTTTTATTTCAAGAATTAATGATGAGCCTATCTTATTCAGTCCCTTTCCTGGATTGTTTTCTCTTTAGTCTTCGTGCATTGACATTCTAAATTTTTGCCATACACTTTGCAAATATTTTGAATTTTAAATTGCCCATTCTAAACGTGTTATGGTAGTGTTCTCATTTTTCTTAGTTTTAATTAGATGTCCTATATTTCCCAATTCTACATGAAAGAGCAAACTAATAAGAAAAAGGAAATAAAGTTTAACTGGAATTCTGCAGAACTGATGACAATAGTATAAATTCAGGCAAATTAATGTGATCCATGATTTATTTATCTTTTAATTCTTTTCTTGCTATATATTTATTTTGCCACCTTGCCACAAACTAAATTCAAAAAGACTACTGAGCCCATGCAGATGCATTCCATGAAGTAACATTTTCCCCTTCAATATGTCTGATGAATAACAACAACAGAAAGAGCCCAAACCCTCCAGTTTTACCTCTGAGCTCTGAGCTTTCCACAGACAGATGTTGTAATAGCTGTTTGCAAAAAGCATTTTACAACGATTTGTTACTCTTGATAATGGACTGAGTTATGAACCAGCACCAGAGAGAGCCTTGCGAGGGAAAAAGCAGCTGAGAGAGGATGTTACCTGGTTCTGAAGATCTTCTATTTCTTTGTAATAGCAGCTGTAGTCCCGTGGCTCACAAAAAGGGCCCTGCTTGGCATACCACTCCCTGATCCTGCACTCCAGGTCAGCATTCTCTTGTTCCAGGCACCTCACCTTGTCCAGGTAAGAAGCCAGGCGGTCATTGAGGTTTTGCATGGTGACCTTCTCATCACCAGAAAGAAGAATGCCATCACCAGCAAAACCACCTCCACCAAGACCCATACCCATGCCACCTCCCATGCCACCGCCAAAGCGAGCACTGCCACCACTGAACCCCATGCCTGGACATCCTCCGAGGACAGCGGCTCCTAAGCCACCTCCGTAGTTTCCACCGACCAAACTGCCAGTGCTCAGGCCTCCTCCGTAATTCACACCACCACAGTAGCTTCTCCCAGAAAACCCTCGGCTACCGCCTATCCCGCAGGTCGTGTATCTTCCAGAGGAGACCGAGGAGATCCGCGCTCCGCCACCACCACCACCACCAATCACACAGCTGCCACCGCTGGTCCTGCCCCTGAGAGAGCCAGTTGTCTGCTTAATACTACAGCTCATGGCGAGGCCCAGCTGCAGCGCCAACCCACAGCCCAAAGCAAGATGCAGAGCGTGATACTGAGTCCGACTGCAGGCTGGCGGCTGCTGCAGGTCTCCATTTATACCTTCCAAAGGGGGTGTCACCTGTGGGGTGTTTCTTCTTCCCACGGGGCTGGCTAGTCTGGCTGTTTATGCCAAGATTAAATAGCCCATAGGCAGTTTCCCTCTAGAAATCCCAGTTCACAAGGAAGATACTTTACATGTCAGCAGCTTATTCCAAAAAGTAAAATAGTGTTTTATGAGTCATCAGCTTTTTGTATGATGCAAACTTTGCAACAAGTCAAGAGAAAAAGTTGCCCTAGATTATGTACAAAGAAGAAACATTGGTATTTGTAACATCAAAGTGCCTTTTATCTTTTATTAATTTGTATTTATTTTATTCTTAGTCAAATGACCATTTTTATATCACATGCTATGGTGGAGCTTGTGAAATAAAAAATGGAAAACTAATAGAATTTCTCACTTCTGAAAAGTGTGAACGGTTGTGACTGTAGTAGAGAACAGACCAGAGACACTGTGGTGTGGATGTTGGTCACCTGTCACAGCTCTAATACCTGCTTTACTGTGAGATTTCCAAAACCACTGAGGTATATCTCCCATTGATTTAGTTCCATATTTATGGCTTAAATTTCTTTAGTCATGCAAACACAAGAAGTCAAGTGGCTCACACTGCAAAGCTCAGGCCTGTTCAGTGTCCCCTGTGTGTGTGTGACACACAGATTGATATCAACTGCAGTGTATGAAGGACCTTGTTGAAGTTATTTTTCAATTGCTTTAATTGCTGTCCATGCTTTCTCAGTTTGTGGTGATGATAAATAAAGACAGAGATGTCAGGAAAGGAAGTATCCACAGGTGATACATCCAGATCCCTGGACTGAGATGCAACCCCACAGGTCTTTGCCATTATGAAGACTGTGCTGCGCACTGAGTAAGAAGGAGAAAAGTTTTCTGCATTTCTTATGCAGTTTCAGAGCAGTAGCTCTGTCAGAGCAGTAGCAGGCATCAGCACAGCCTGGCTGTTCAGAGGAGAACAACCAAGCAGGCAATAGCCAAGGGAGAGTTTGGAGAACTGGCTCCACCAGTGCCAGTGTCCTTCTCCAGCCGACTCTGTAATGAGAGGATATTCTGCTCTCCGGGGGACGACGGCTTCTGTTCCCTACAGCGTGGAATTTCCACGCAACTCTTACCCACAAAGCAGCCTTTGACTCGAGGATGTCCATATGTATGGGAGCCGTTGTGATAGATCCCTGTTGGCAGAGAGGGTGGCACTGAAGAAGCTCTGATAGCAGCATCACCTCTGGGATGAAGAGCGGAGAAAACCAACACTTGTACCCTCAGCCACTTTTACTGGTGGGAAGTTGGTGACTGCTGCCACCATGGTAGGAGACTGTCCCCAAGCATGTTTAGATAGGATCGTCTTCATACCAGCATGAGTTAAAGCTTTCCACTCTCCAGTGGGATAATTTATTTCTTTACTTAGATCAAAAATGATAAAAAGCCGCCTACCCAAGGCTGGCGGCATGCAGGAATATTCATTATTCATATGGTGCAGGGAAATAACTTGCTTAAGGACAGAGCTGAAGTCTGTCGGAGCTCAGATTCCTTGCTGAGACTGCAGTGCCTGAAATACAAGTCCATCCTCCCCCAAGACACAGCCCCTGTGCTCCCCACACAGCCTAGACTCACAGTCGGGAAAATCATGAGCAAAAAGGAGGAGAGGGAGCAAATCTGGCTTTCATCCGTCATTTTGAGGAATATAATTGAAGACAGGGTGTGGCTGTTGGAGCCAACAGAAATTAATATAATGCTTGCTTGGAGCTTCGCTTCTGCTGGGGAGGTTTTCAGGAGTTACCCAAGAGCAATCTGCAGAGATGGGGCTGGGGGTGCCTTTCTTTCCCTTGCAAAATGTTGAGTGTAGGAGAAGACACTGCAGATGTTGGCCATTTCTCTACGGGTGGGCATGGAGCACCCACCCCTGCTTCCTTCAGCAGTTCTCTGATGGGAAGAAGGAACAGGTCTTGCTCCACAAAGCAAACAGCAGCAGCACTGTACAACCCCTCACTCATGTCCTGGTGGAATGGTCCATAGACTCTCAAATCCCAGATTACCAGTGAAGATTTGACACGACCATACAATTCTTTCAAAGATCTCATATTTGGGATGCAGTTCCATTCTTTGGAGTTTTTCTGGACTCCTGCCAATTTCACTGGGACAATGGAACATGTGTTTGATACAGCAAATGCACCCAGAAGCTGGTCCCTGGCTAACCTGGCTGTTTCTTAAAAACAAACTGTGGTGTTGTCTTTCCTCATGGCCATGTCAGGACTCCAGGGCTCAGCACTGAGACAGTCACAGGCTGTGTTCCCTCAGTACTGGCTTTTTCCCCCACTACAATGATTTCTTTACCTCCACTTTTGTTATGATTGTATTCCTGTAGCCATGGGACACAGCCTTGGGGCAGAAAACAGGGAAAGGACTGTGCAAGTCTAAGACATAAAAGTGTCCCAAAAGGATTTACAGCCTCAGTGTAGGACTGAAGGAAACAATTGGTTTTGGTGCAGGAAGCCACAACAGGCCCTTGGTCAGGACAGCCAGCAATGGTCACACACAACATCAGTACCAGTGCTGCTGAGTCCTGTGGGCTTGATGGACAAGAAGACACAGTGAAAGGGGAGGAAGAGGGGATAAGGGTAAATACCAGTGCACAGGGATGGAGGAGGCAGGAGGATGCTGCATTCCCAAGGGATGCTGTGGGCAGGACAGTCTGGTCCTGTGGGAGCTGTGGCTGTTGCTGTGCCCAGCCCGGCTCCACATGCTCACCTCGCTTTGCTTATCAAAGCTGATAATGTTTTCTTGTGTTAACTACAAGAAAGGTGTGTCTGGTTCCACAGAACTTTGCTTTCATAAGCATTGCTTCAGTGATGTTTGTGCAACCACACTGAAATATGATTTTATCTTGTCACTTGTAATTACCATTAATAATTTGCATAATGGCCATTAGGCATCACTTATTAAACAGTCCTTTGATGTGATACTGAGCCGGCTCCAGGCCCCATACTCTCATCTTTCAAATGCAGACCACGACTGTTTCCTGGCTAGTGACTCATTGGTTTATACCACCATGTTTAGCCAAATCCTGTAAGGCAACTGAAATAATTACCACAGTGGGTTTGGTAACAGCACAGGCTTAAATACACCTCGGAGACTGAGAGAATGATTCTGCTCCAGCTTCTTTCTTGCTGAGTGTTCACATCTGCAGACTCTGAGCATTTGCAGTGCTGAAGGAGAAGTTCAGCAGGACGTGGAGGTGGACACAAGCGGGTTTCTTCCTAGCGAAATTCAGTCTCCCCTGATTCACTTGATGAAGAGTGTTAGATTCTGCCAGGACCTGCCAGGTGCTGACAATGCAGTCAGGCCTCCAGCATGTGCATCTCTGGTGGCACTGAAGGTTATCACAGCAGAGGAGAATCCTGGAGAATTTCTTAGGACTGATGGGAGTAGTGATGGGTGATGAAGCTGCAGCAATTCCACTGTGCACAGAGAGCTGAGCACAGAGCAGGACGGGAGGGAAACCAAGGCTTCAGCCTGTGGTCTCTGCTGCAGACACAGGATCAGTTCACAGCCTGACAACCTTTCTGCACTCAGCCACCGTCCAGTGGTGCAACAGAGCTAGGCAGGCAAAGGTGCAGGGCAGCCAGAACTCCCCAGACTGTCTTCTTTTATCTTTATATCATACTTGTACGAAAAAGGTCTCTTAATTTCAATGCCCTTTCAATGTGTGGCTCATACTGGCAGTTTAGATTGTATTATTCAGTGTACCAAGCTGAGAAATATCCTGTTGGGTTACAGCAGCAGTTTGCTCATCTCTTCTAATTCTTTACAAATGTTACATAAGCCAACAAACAAAAATCCAAACCCCACAAATAGTTACAGTGGGTGTTAGACTGTACCTGTCTGCATCCTGTTTAAAACAGACTCTTGTAGAGAAATTACAGTTTGTGCATCACACCAGAATATGGCCTGCTTTTCCAAATGCACTGTGCCTGTAATCAGAGATAATTGCCTATGCCGTGCAGTCTGGAACTCATGGCTGATTTCCAGCATTGGTAATTTACAAAACTAGTTTTCTTCCCCTTTCTTCACTGATCCCTTAAACTTCTGATGTGTTAATTGCTCAAGGATTTTTCCTGATGGTCGTGTAATTCCCGTGTTCCTGCTCTCTTACAACACAGACATATGTGTTGGAGCTGTCACATTGCATTTCATTCTCTGCTTACCAGCCTGAGTGCTGATATCACCCCTGCCTCTCTTGGGGGCATCCACCCTCTTTGTATCCTTGGGTTCCTCTCTCTGTCCTGTACCTTCAGCCCAAGTCTCTTTATCTTGGAGATACTCATTTGTTCTTGCTTTACAAGACTTGCATGTTACAAGAGGACAGAATGAGCTCCTGTGAGCTGCACAACCCGTGAGCTGCTGTGCAGTCCGGGTCCAGGTCACTCCTGTTCTGTTGTTCCATGCACCGTGTCCTCCCCATTTCATTTATCTTCCCTTCCCTGTCTCTTCCTGTGCTGTTTCCACAGCTGTCCCCATTTCCCATTGCTGTCCAGGTTAGAAACACTGGGCAGGGAAGGCAGCGTTGTATTTCTGCACAGATGCAACGCAGTGACCTCAGAGGTGCCGTGTCAGCACCGAGGTGGGTTAAATCACCCTGAAATGCTCAGTGTAATTAGTGCTGCAGGAATGGGAGATGCAGAACTGAGCAGGGAAAGTAACACAGAGCTTGTCCAGCAGCTCATTAGAGCAATTACTTCACAGGGCTAACAAGTGTCCTGGACAGAGCCCAGGAAGATGCCATTCCAGAACCATCTGAGCTGTTTCTCTCTTTAGAAACAGGCACTAATTCAGACTCATCGTATCCTCCAAAGCCTTATTGCTAGAAGCCTTCATGTCAGGCCTCTCTCTAAGGTCAGTCATCAAGCCCCATCCAACATTTCATGAAAGAAAGGCTGCCAGAGCCCCACAACAAAGAGCAAGGGTTGTGCCACCACTCCCAGCCCATCCGACCCATCACTCAGACACTGCTGCCAGTGAGGAGGGACAGGCTGGATCCTGAGCCTTGGCTTGCACACACAGCAAAATGCAGTCGTGTTCCTAAATGCATTTGTCATTCCTTTCTCTGGGCTAATAAAACACCAGCAGCTTTTTTTTCTGTCTGTTTATTGTGTCTCACTTTTAAAAAAATTCTCTCCCACATATTAATTTGTCTCACCCTTTTATCTTCCCACATGTTGCCAGCTGGTTCTTCCTGTTTGCCTTTTTTACAAATCCATTTAGAGATTCTTTATTTAGTGTTTTCTCTGGGAATTGTTTTCCTCCACCAGAAGGGTGTGGAGAGTCCAGCAGAGCCTGGCTTTCAAAATTCCTGCTTTGGTATTATTTGAGAAAACTCATTGTTCTTGATTTTATCCTGTTAGTGCGCATCTGTAATAACTCACAGGTGTTGGGTATTAAATTATACTATGTGATATTTTATGTTATATTGTATTATATTATAATGTATTATATTAGCATATGCCTGCCTTAGTGAAGACTCCCTTTTCTTTCTGAGGTCTCTCCCGGTAGCAGACTGTCAGTCAGACACCCCTGAGGCTCCTTCCCTGCCCTCTGCCTAGCCTCCCTGGGTTTTTCTTTCCTCATCACTTTCTGCTTCATGTCTTGGCTCATGCTTCCTCCTCTGGTAGCAAATATCCCTTTCCACAACATTCTCCTTCTCCTCCACCCTCCATCCCCATCCTCAGCCTCTGAGTTCAGCTGGAGCACTGATGGGAACATGGCCTGTTTTCCTTTTCGCCTGTGGTGATTGCTGTGTGAATGGAGACAGAAGGTGGATTCATAATGTATTTTTTTTAATACTTGTATATTGATTTACTTGCAGAAATTATTTCTCAGGTTCAAGGCTGTGCAGCAGGAGCAAAGTTTTATTGGAGACAAGCCTTGGTCACTGTTAGAGAATGGCCACAACCCAAGGGAGCCTGAGTGAGGGGCAGTGGTGGGATCAGAGCAGGGTGGCCAGGAGGTGCTGACCTGCAGAGTCCCTCTGACTGCTGCTGGAGCACAACAGAGAACTCCCAGATTATTTTTGCCTTGTTTCTCCAGGAGACTTTTTCTTCAGAGAGCTCTTCAGGGGATGTGCAGTGAGGCTGGTGGGGACTCTCTGGTCTGCAGTGACCTGAAGAAGAGTGGGAAGAATCACTTTTTCAGGGGAGTCTGCATCCTGTGCCTTTCTCTTACACCCCTTTGCTTTTGTACTGGACTTTTTCCCTCTTCTCCCCAGCTTTACTTAATTTTATTCTTGTTGAAAGATTTGTGACTGACTTCCCACGTTGTGCTGAAAGCCTTGTTTAAACACACATTTACTGCTGGGCACCCCCCAGTGTCAAACATAATTTCTATGCAGAGATTTATAAATAAACATCCCATAGCTGCATCCCTTATCAGCGCTTCCCACCACAGCCCAGGTAATCCCAGTGCCCTGCCACCAACAGCCACAGCTGTGATCCTGAGTGTCTGACACCAGCCCAGCCTCTCACCAGGAAAAAGCCCCTCCAGCCTCTCTTCATCACCCAGAAAAGCCTGGAGACCTCTCATCCTCCTGTTCCACGGGTACCCAGCACTAAAGAAACATTTCATGGTCCCACTTCCCTGGAGACCCCCTCACCTGACAGACCCTGTCCTGTGCGAGGCTCAGGGCAGGCAGGGCTGGCACAGGCTGGCTTTCAGCCCCGCGCTTCTCCCAGCTGATGTGGCACCGACTCCTCTTCCCGCCGACCCTCTGTGGAAAAAGACAGCTCTGAACACACAGGCCCCCGGCGTTGCCACCCTGGAGATCTCCCCCTGCCCTCCTCAGTGGCTTTACCTCCGTCTCTTCAGTCACAGACGCCGTTCCCCCTCCCAGCCCCGAGGGTCAGCTGCAGCCACCATCCACCTCCGTCCCGCCTGGCTTTTGGCAGTAGAGGCTTTTCCATCTGACACTCAAGATTACTCTGGGCAAGCACTAACAGTGCCACTTCAGCCCTTGCAATAGGCATTTTGGAACAAAAACTGACTTTTCGTGTAAATAATTTAGGACTGGAGCGTCCAGGGGAGCCCACATCAGGGCACCACCGTTCCAAAGTCTCCACTTCCAACAAAACAAAAGGAGTAAGTGGGTGCTCAGGGCAGTTTTGTGTGTGTGCAGCCATGTCTGGAATTAACAGCATGGCTGTTACAAAACCTCAGTCAATGGAAGGTAGGGCAGAGCCAACTGCTTTGCATACAAATTAAATTTTCCAAAACTTTAATTAAAATTGTTGTGCGAAACTGAAAATGTTTAGATAAGTCATTGTTTCAGTTAATTTAGCTGCTAGTCGCTAATCCTGTCCCACTCCGGCAAACCAATAAAACTCAGTTACATGACTGTTTGCCCAGCTCCTGGTGAAGTTGCCCTTAAAGAGCTGCTGAGCTATACCAGGGGCTGGGACAGCTCTGGGGGCTCTCCAGCTCCTTCCCGGGCTCAAGAATGGTCTTCGGTGTGCTCCCTGGCCATTTATCAGAGCCAAATCCTCAGATGCCTGATGATTTTCTAATCAGCCCTGTCTGGTAACAGGTCAGTACTGGTTCTTCACCACAGTGTTGCTTTTCCTACCAGGATCATGAATTTTCATATCCCTGTAAGGCAAAGGACAGAGATTTTAGGGTACCCAGCCTTGTTTGCATACATGATGTCGTGTTGGCCGCCCTCCAGCAGGCAGTGGTAGGTCTGGATCTCCTGCTCCAAGCGACACTTGACGTCCAGGAGGGTCTTGTATTCCTGGTTCTGGCACTCCATTTCCGCTCGGATCTCAGCCAGCCGCTGCTCCACGCAGGAGATCTGGTTCTGCAGCTCAGCCAGGTATTTGTTGTAGCGACATTCGGTCTCCGTCAAAGAGGATTCCAGGTTTTCTTTCTGATAATAGACCAAACACACAGGTACCTGGGTTTGACACAGGTACAACCCTGGTCGTGAGAGCTGGAGCCATGAATCCTTGTGGCATCACCTACCATAGTGAGCTGGGCTTGCACATTGATTTCCAGGGCCTGCAGCTGACGTCTCAGCTCAGTGACCTGCTTGTTGCTTGACTCGATCTCCTGGCTGCTCGTGACAACCTCCAGGTTCACCTCCTCCACCTGCAAAGTCAGAAAAGAACACCCCTTTCCTCACCTCCCCACTGCATCTCGTGGTGTCCAGGACCTCCCCACACCCCACAGTGCCCTGAGCATGTCCAAGGCTGACACCCTGTTTATTCCATTCTGACCCTGTGACACCTCGTGGTGGCCCCTCCATCATGGATGGAACATGAAAATAGGGCAGTACAGTTAGATCTGAGCACATCTGTGGCACGCTTGCTGTTATTAGGACACTTCCTAATCCCTCATTTTTCCCTTTCCCCCTAGGGGCAGAGCTGGGTGCAGCTCTGTGGGGACGCGGTACCTTGCAGGCATACCACTGCTCCGTCTCTTTGCGGTTGCGCTCCATCAGCGTCTCGTACTGGCACCGCAGATCCTCCAAGATCTTCCTCAGGTCTGGGCCAGGGCAGGCATTGACCTCCACGCTCACATCTCCAGTCGCCTGTTTCCTCAGACAGCTCATTTCCTGCAGGAAATACGTGACTGTATCAGTAACATCCATCCACTCGTGGGGGGGCTTTCCTTCTTCTTCTTAATTCCCTAGGAGAGCTGACCTCCTCATGGTTGGTCTTTAGGCAGCACATCTCCTCTGTCAGAGCCTCACACTGCAGCTGCAGGTCAGTCTTGCAACTGGCCAGCTGGTCCAGGACGGGCCGGAGGTTGCAAATGTCAGCATCCACATTCTGCCGGAGACCACACTCGGTCTCATACCTTAAACCACAGGCAGCAAACAAAGGTCAGCATGTCAGCAAAGCAGGGCAAGGCCTTCAGTTGAGGCTGGGGGAAAAAATTTAGGATCAAGTCCTTTCGCTTCAGACATGCAGTGGTATCAGAGATCTGTTTTACTATGCAGTGTGACAGGCAGAGGGTTGGGATCTCCACATCACCACCCTTCACCTGCCCTTCCATGGGCCAGCAGGGGACTATACTCACTTCACTCTGAAGTCATCAGCAGTCATCCTGTTGTTATCAATGTTCAGAAGGATTTTGTTAGTCTCCATGGCTGCACACAGGATCTGGAAAAGAAATCATAAGAATATGTGGGCTTGTAGCTTGCTCTGCCTCCAGAAGACCCTGGAGGAAACACCTACCCGGGGTATTTTATTATTCCATATATCAGGGTTTTTAATCAGTTATGTGGCATCCCAGCAGGGAAACCCATGTGCCAGCTTGGATGGACCCAGCCTTGCGGAAGTGTCAGTGCTCAGTAAATGCAGAAGCCCCCTCCCACAGACCATCATTTCATATAAACCATTGCTGCCCCTCCAGTGCCATTGCCTCTGCCCTTTGAAAGGGCTTTGTACACATGTGAAAACACAGACAAAAGAAATATTAGGATTTTCTTGACAAACAAGGGTTTACCTGGTTCTGAAGGTCTTCAATTTCCTTGTGATAGCAGCTGTAGTCCCGTGGCTCGCAGCTGGGCCCTACCTTGGCATACCACTCCCTGATCTTGCACTCCAGGTCGGCATTGTCCCCCTCCAGGAGCCGCACCTTGTCCAGGTATGAGGCCAAGCGGTCGTTGAGGTTCTGCATTGTCGCCTTCTCGTTGTTAGCAAACAGGATCCCATCCCCGCAGCCAGCGCCAGCTCTGGGGAAGCCACCGGCGCCTCGAGTGCAGATGCCTCCACCGCTGAATCCCAGGACAGAACAAGCCCTCTGGGTGGCTCCGAAGCTCCCACCAGCCGCACTGCCGGCACTCAGCTGCTTCCCAAGTAATCCTTCACTTACACTGCCACCGGAGAAGCTGCCAACCACAGCACCCAAGTCATAGGCAGCGTGTCTCCCTGAGGAGGCAGAGGAAACCCTCCTGCCAGTGCCAGCCGCGTTGCTGCCTGTGCTGCCCCTGCCCTGAGTGCAGGTGGTGACAACCTGCCTGACAGTGCAGCTCATGGTGTGGGTGTGGAGCCAACAGAGCCCAAGGCAAGTGCTCAGGTCGCTGCAGGATCCAACTGTGATCTCTCTGTCCCCTGGTCCTCTATTTATACCAGTCCCTGTGGATCCTGCCACTGGAGAAGGGCTGTTTATTCTTCCTCCTTGTGACCTGGCTAGGAGGTGTTTTCTTTTTTTTCAGCCGGAAATAATTCCCCAAAGGCGTTTGTCTCCAGAAATCCCACAACAGAAAGATGCTTTGGTTAACAGAAGCGTGTTTCAAAACTACATCAAAAATGTTACTTCCTGAATCATCAGGTCTGACTTGTGATGACAACCCAACAACAGTGACACAAAAACCCGACGATACCCAAGAGTGCCCGGGGAATGAAACACCACAGCAATTATCCATCCCTGGCGTGGGCGAGTCTACCCGGAAAGTGAAAGCTGTGGGAAAGGCGTCCTATCTGACAGAGCCTGTTTGACCCCTTTGTGAAGGTGTCCCCTCACTCAGCTGGCCTCAGTCCCTGGGACCAGGGCCAGGAGACCACCCAGGGCCATGCAGCGAGGGTCTGTTCCATTCCACGTGGCCATGGGTGGAGTGAGCTCCTGGTCTGGGTCTTTAGACCTCAAATGCTCTGGGAGAGCACAGTGGAATATTGCACTGGAATGTACCAGGGCTGGTTTATCCCTTCTCTTTATTCTACATCCATCAAAACATCCCCTTGCAGAGGTCTAGGTTGTTCTGCTGCTCTCAAGGATAGACAAATTAGTCAAATATTTATCCAAAATATGAATGGATATTTCCTGGACACCAAACATGCAGTTCACTGAATATTCACACAGGATGTTTCATAAGATTTCTGAAATAGTAATGTGGAGAACTTCAGGAGATGCATGACCCTAGAGAGGTCTGATCCAGTTCCAGCCAGCACCATGAAAACTCTCCAATACAGTCAAGGTGTTAAATTTAGAAAGGACAATAAAAAAGATCTTTTAAAAAGTTTATTAAACTAATGTTTTAGTTCTGGCATGCTGAATTGCGGAAGAAGGGAAATAATTAAAATGTTTCGTCATCTGAATCTTTCATTTTATTAATAACATTAATATAGCAATGCTAATATTGGCTGGCTCTCACCCATGTGTGGTTCAGCTTTGGGTTTGGCATCCAGGTCACCTGGACACGTGGCATAAAGAATGTGTCAGGTGCAGCCTGGCTCACAAATGTTGCTTCTGCCATTTGGGCAAGTTCATTAAGCTCGATTTTATCTTGACACTGCAAATCCAGCACTCCTGAACTGTGGGGTGGTTCTGTGGGTGCCCATCCTTTGTTAGAGCTGTCATCAGGAAGTGAAGCCAGGGTGCTCTGGTGCCACCGTGGTGGCCAGACCCTGCCTGGAGCCAGGGATCAGGGTCAGGCAGGGCTGCCTGGAGCCCACCTGCAGTCTGGTCACAATTGGTCTTTTTTCTACCAAAGAATTATAAAATTACTGCAGAGCAAACATTTAATTTCATTTAATTGAGATTTATATGGTCCTTCATTTTTCAAGGCCAGGTTGGACCGGGCTTGGAGCAACCTGGTCTGGTGGGAGGTGTCCCTGCCATGGCAGGGGGTAGAATGAGATGATCTTTAAGGCCCCTCCCAACACAAGCCATCCTGTGACTGTGTGATTTTTTCAATGAGGAAAACACCCACAATGAGTAGGGTTTTTTTTTTAATTAACGCAAAGTAAGCAGAGATGTCCATCTTTCTGAATTTCTGAATTTCTGAATTTCTGAATTTCTGACCTTACCAAAGGTGATTAGAATTTCTGCAGCTTTTGTAAAGGAGAACAATAATTTCAGTCATTATTTTCCTGGAATTCTTCAGGAATTGGCAGCTTTTTTCCTTTCCAAAATTCAATTTTTTTTAAAAAAAAACCTAGCTCTTGCTTTTAAATGAGAACAAACATCAAGACCTGCCAGCAGCCACAGCCCTCATTTTATTAAAGTCATTTTCACTTTGTGATCAGGAGATCTGCTAATGACGGGATCTCCATGCCTAATGGAAGGCTCTTTCCAGAATTAGCTTTGATTGACTTCCTGGCTGGAGTCTCCAGATGGAAATTCCCTCCCCACATCCTTGCAGGCAGCCAGGGGCGATGCTCTGATGAGCTGTCCTTGGCTGACTTTTGGGAGCCCCTTGCAGGCAACGCTGCGCCCCAAGGGAGGAAGAGGAGCAGAGGGATGACAGGGGAGCAGAGGAATGACGGCGCACGAGGATCTCCCGCGGGCATTTCAGGAACAGCAGCGCAGGTCTGACCAGGAAAAATTACTACTTCAAGTAACAAATGAGCAGAAGAGCCGCCCCCAGGCGAAGGTGTTGCTCCCACGTAATGAGCTTTGTAAAAAATAGAAAGGAAGGGGTTATATTTCAGGTTTCCGTCGGCGTCCTGGGCTGTGTGACGGAGAGGGGGGTGGAGGCAGAGGATGGACAAGCTGGAGTTATTCCCAAGAGCGCTCTATTGCAGAATTGTCAGACTCAACAGGGCAATGGAAATGAGAAGGATTAGATTTCCCTGAAGGGAAATCCTTTGGGAGTTTCAGGATATTTTTTAAGACTTAAGACTGTTTCCTAGGTGAATGCAGATGAAGTTTAATGTACCCCCAAGAAGGACATCCAGCATTACACATTACTACAAATATTCCCTGAATCACTAGCTGTTTTCACGACCAGGAGGACTTCCCTGGGGACTCAACAACTCAGACACCGCACCAAACCTCAAGTCCCCGCTGGTGCCCAGGCACAAGAGAGCCAGAAGAGGAGCTGGAGCCAGACACTGCCAGCGACTGCCAGCCTGGCCAGGGAGAGGCTCATCTGGGGGCAGCCCGAGCTTCCCTCTGCTCACTGACAGCTGAATTTCCATGTTATACCTATGGAAAAGCCTGGTGTTTGCAGTTTACAAAGCATTTACAAAGTATTTGCTTATCTGGCTGGTGATGTACCTGTCATGCCACTTTCTGTCAGCCTGTTATTGGCTGTACTGAGCTGATCTCCATCTTGCTGTGACACCAGGTGCTGCAGGGTCTGATCCCAGCTTTGCAAGTCACTCCAGGCAAATCGTTCAGCTCCTCCAAGTCTCAATTTCATGCTTTGTAGGATGGAAACAATAATAACAACTATCCTCCTCCTCGGGGGCACTGTAAAAACAACTGTCTGAGGAATACATGGGGCTTTAGAAATTGGAAAGACGATACTTAATTCAGTATTATTCACTGACAGTGTTCTGCTATTTTATATTACTCTTGACACAGGCACATCTCATAGATTTCTCTCTGTGTCTCCATAATGAAATACCTTTCAAGGATGTTCATAGTTTACATTTTTTGTTTTGTTGTCCATAAAGTTTCACCATCATTCACTGAGGACTTGCCTGTGTAGTTCCCAGCTGAATCCTAACAAGGCTTTTCTTCTTGTGCTTGCAGCTTGCAGGAAATCTGAAAAATACTCTCCAAAACCTGTGTTTGTCCAGCTCTTGGAGAGACAATTTGTCCATGTTTCACAGACACAAATGTGTGTAGCAAAGAATAAATAACAAGCAATATATTACCTTATAGTTCTGTGGTATCTTCCTTCTTCAGAGCACTGTAACGTCACACAGAGATCACTTGTGCTGAGCTTGGACTTTGTTCTTGCCTGTGATAACAGGGTTACCCTGAGCTGTATGCAGGATTAAAGCGTTTTTCATTGATGCAAATATATGTTGATGAATATCCCCTGATAAGATCCTCCCAGGGGAACTGAATCCACTGATTACAAACCAGGCTCTTCCATCAGTTCTCCCAGCTGTTCTCCCAGCTCTCCTCAGGATTTCATCTCAGGCTGTTCCTGCTGACAGATGTAAATATCTCAGCACGGGGTGACAGATACCAGAGATGACTGAATGTTCTGCTGGATCAATCTCTCTCCCATGCCCTTTTGGCTGCAGAAGGGGCCACATCTCTCTGTGCTGCCAGATGAGCAAATTACTCTTGGACTGATGTCTTCTTTTAGCCTCCTACTTTTATTTAATCAGTTATATTTGTGGTTTGCAGAAAGCTTTTCTGCATGTATGTATTCATACACTTGGGGCATTCTGCAGATGGTTCAAGACTTAAAAAGCCATTTACAACTAAAGTATAACAACTCTTTTCTGATGACAAAAAAAAAAAAAAAAAAAACCCAAACCAAACCAAAAAACCAACCAACAACAACAACCTAAAAAAACCACATGAGCAGTTTGCTTGGGATTTCCAGTCTGCAGCTTTGTCCGCTGCCAGAGAGTCTGAGACAGCTTGAGGCTCAGGTACATTTTTCCTTGATCTGGTTTTCATTTCTGAGATAGCTCTGGTTTGCTTGGCCTGGAAGACTTTCTCCAAGGGAAGGTCAGTCATTCCAATAAAGGGAGAAGCACAATATAGTCCATGAACTCTGCACTCTGTTGTGTCTTGTTTCCTGCCCTTTTCTGTAATTGCTGAATGATGATACAGAATGATAATATCTCACACTCCCTTCTCTGGAGAGACCTGGCAGGTTCCCCACTTCTTCAATTTCCTTTCCTCTCCTCTGCCTGTGCTGTCATGCCCAGCATGACATCATCAGCTCTTTCCAAACCTGCTGGGACCAGGGAGCACCCTGGGGAGTGCTCAGGGGGACTGTAATGCCTTGGGGAGGTTGAAGGAAAATGAATGTACCACTGATCACCCAAAGGATGAGTGAGCTGAGCCTCAGCTGCAGGAGCCTCTTGTCCATTGTTATAAGGGAAGCTGATTTAATGCAATTCTTCCCTCTCCTTTTGGTCTAAGCCCCAGATCTGTATCCTTGAGGTGTGGGATGAACATAAGGTGATGCACAGGGCTCCCAGCTACCACAGACTAGAAAGCATGAAGTTGCATCAAAGCAATTCCATCACGCTTTTGGCTTTGAAACAATTTCCTCTCCTCTCTGGCCCTCCCTCGGTTGTTCTCCAGCAGGCGAGTGGGCACAGGCACAGCCGGAACCTGCTGCTGCCCAACTGCGTCACTAATCCTGAGTGGCACCTCAGCCTCAGGCGTCGTTTCTACCTCACGTGTTTCAGGAAGGGTTTTAGCAGTGATCTGCTACACACGACAGTGATAAAAATTACTGCTACTCATCCCTGTGCAGATTAAGCAATGGTTACTTTAGTTCCTCTTAAACGCAGCCCTGGGGCAGCATGAATAGCCCTGTAAGTTTTTGTGCCTGCTAGTGTGATTTAAAAACAGTCAAAAGAGACAGTAGGCCTGTAGGGATGAGGTTTGCCAACTGGGTGGACACTGAGCTCATGTCTCAGAGAGAACACCTGACACCAGACTTGCTGAAGCCATCTAAGTTCAGCCTACAGGAGAAAGTGACATTTTATAATCCCAAGAGTTAGAGAACTGAGCTTTATTTTGTTGGCTTTAATTATCAGTCGCCTGGCACATTGACCTCAAACCTCATCGTCCCATAATTGCCTTCATTTTGTGTCACTTAGACATAAACTGTGTTAGCCAGTCCCATGTATTTACAAGCACTGGCTTCACTAGAATCACAGAAAAAGCTGTCTCCAACCCTGTCCCTCCAGGTGAAACCCATGTCCCTCCATTGCCCCTCTCACTGGTTTCTTGTGGTTTCTTAGGACTTTCCCTGGCATGAACACAGAAACCAGAGGCTTTGAGGGATCATGTGTCAGTAACAGACAAGTCTGCAGCTGCAAGCAAGGAGAAAAAGCTTTATTAAGTGTGTCCAGGGACACCTGCATGTAATGAGGGCAACACAGGCAGGAGGAGCAGGTGAAGGGAGCGTTCTGGGACACAACCCAACCACGTATGGCTTCAGGCACTTCTTGGCTCAGTTCACTGCTCTCCTGAGCAGCCAGTGGCTGTCCTAGCGAGTGGTGAGTGCGACCTGCTCCCGGGAGGAGACCACCTTCCCGTCCTGCACCTCCTCCACGATCGTGCGCACCTGGCGGGATGATGTCATAACTGCAAAGGAAAGGGGGGACAATTATTCACGGCAGGAAGGAGAGAAATTTTTTAAAACATTATCAGATATTGCACATTCTTCAAGACCTGGGGGAAATTCCACAAGCGAGTGGAAAATGCTGCTTTAAACAACCCTGCTTTGACTGGGAAGGGAAAGACCCAGGCTGAGGGGAAAGGTGAGTTCTTACCATCTCTGCCAGAGTGTGAGGACATGGCGGAAGAGTACTGGGAGGAGATGCTATAAGAGAAACACAAAAGCAAAGACATGTAAGGGACAAACATTGGTTGTTGGCGTTACACAGGCTCTGGGTTCAGGCAGGAGAAAAACAGAGAAGGCTCATGGAGATAAAAGCGTTGCTCCACTTGGCCTCTCCTGAGGGATGGAGGAAGCATTACCCTTTCCAGCAAGGAAAGGGACTCAGTGCAGCATCCCACTACA
>VZSR01003818.1:319033-363453 GCA_013398615.1 Brachypodius melanocephalos
GCTGGGGGCCGCTGGGCAGCCCCTGTTCCCTGTGTCGTGTTTGTTTCCAGCGAGGCTGACAGGCTCAGAAAGAGCCCCTGAGCAGAGGAGGCTGTGGGGAGTTTAATTCCTGCTCCTGGTTCAGGAGTGAAGGAAAAGAGAGAAATGCAACCAGAGTCTTCCCTGGGGCAGGGGGACGGTTGGGGAGACAGGCAGTGCCCACTTCTGATCTCAGCCCTATGGGGTTTAAACACCTGGCCCAGCCTGGCAAGAACCTGCTGTAGGGTTGGGAGGTTCATGGCCAACATTAGCCACACAGCTTCAGGGCCAATATTAGCCCTGGCACCCCAACCCTGGGCTTCCCTGTGCCCCCAAAATCCACTTGATCTGCCAGCCCTTCCTGCCCCATGCAGGTTCAGCCGCTGTAGCTCTGCCTCTGGCAAGTGCAGGACTGAGCCTGCGGCACAAGCACAGTAAAATCTGCAGCAGGCTGAAAGGCTCCATCTTGACCTGGTTTCCCCAGGAAGCTCCATGCCAGAGGGTGAGCACAGCGTTTGATGGGAAGGCCATGAACATGGCTGCTGAGCACCGCTGTTACATGGAAATGCCTCTGCTTAGGGGTCCATGACATCTCATAATCAAAAGAAGGGGCTGTCACCGAGTGGTTTTACAGCTGCAGCCCCAAGGCAATGCCTGCTGAGATTTCCCATTCCCCCCACCAGCCTGGCATTTGCTGGTTACTGAGATAAGGTGGCCAGGCAGCTCGGGGATAAACACACTGCTCCTGCACATTCAGGGTGCCAGAGGAGCCCCAGGAGAGCCCACGGGGCACCCAGCAGCTGCACAGCATGGCAGCAAACATGAGCTGTGGCTCTGAAGGACCTTGAGCACCCCACGGGCCGAAGTCCCCTCGATTGTCCTCTGCCACTGCAATCTATGCCCTTCCAGGGCCCGCCTGTCCCAGTGCCTGGCTGGGCTTTGGGAATGGGAGCACTGGGACCCCAGAGTGGCCATCCCAGCTCCCCCCTCCCAGCTCCAACTCCCGACCTGGCAAGGGAGTGCCACAGCCAAGTGTTTTGTAAGAGGCAAATCCCTGCAGTGCCAGCATCATGCTGGGACGGGCAGCTGGGGCTGGGCTGGGGCTGGCAGCGTGTTTGAAGGAGCGCTGGCCCGCAGCCAGTGTTTGGCCCTCGGGGAGTTGGTGTAGGCAGCGATGAGTGTGCCTGGCTGCGGGGCAGGGAAGGGGCCGGGCTGCGGCTGGAGCTGCGTGGGGATGTGCTCACACCCCGCACAGGTTTTGCCTCGTAAGTGAAATACGAGCTGGAGTGAGGCAAGGTGCTGACCAAGGTGTTTGGCCTGACTTGCCCCTCTCTCTGCTCGAGTCAGCAGAGTGGGGACAGGTCTGCCCTGTGCTCACCATTTCTGCTGCTGTTACCCCAAAAATCTCCTGGCCCTTACCCCCAGATGAGCAAGAGGTGGATTCAGCCTGGTGTCCATCCCCTGTCACACCAGGGCAGGATCAAATGCCTGAGCTGTTTGGCAACCAGGCTGGTTCCTCCCTTGGCTGGAGCTGAGGGGCACTGGGGCAATGCACAGTGGGCACTGATTCTCCAGGGAGGGCAAGAGTGCTCTTCCTTTGGGTTGGGGCTGCTCCTCACATGGGCCTTAGAGCCCCTGGACACGAAGAGCTGCTCAGAAAGGCTTGTCCCCTCTGCCTTTGCTGCGCCAGGACAGGGGACTCTGCTGTGACCTCCTTTGTGCCAGGCAGCATTGGCAGCACGGGGCAGGTGCTAGGGCAACTGGGAGGAGGGTTTCACTGTGTTTCCCAGTGCATTCAAGTTATTCCCATTGCTGGGGACCCATCCTGTGCCCAAAGACATTGCCAATGCTGGTGATGCTGCTGGTGCTGGTGCTGAGCTGGCACATGCCAGGAGCACAGCTCAGAAGGGCCCTGCCTGGTACACAAGATTCCAGCAAAGGTTCACCCCAGAGTCTCTCCATGGCCCCGATTCTCTCCCTGGCATGGAGCAAGGAATTCCCTCCAGAATGGAGGGGAGGTGCCTAGCTGAGGCAGAGTGGAAGGGCAAGATGAAAGCAGGGGGCTGCAGGGCAGGACAGCTTCATTGCCCTGCCCAGATGGATCAGAGAATCAGGGAATCCCAGAAGGGTTTTGGATTGAATGGATCTTGAAGCTCATTCAGTTCCACCCCCTGCCATGGGCAGGAACACCTTCCACTAGATGAGGTTGCTGTAAGCCCCATTCAACCTGGCCTTGAACACTTCCAGGGACGGGGCATTGAGACCGGGTGGAGGAGGGCTGGAGCCCTGCTGGGCAGCAGTGGGAGATGAGTCGTCTCCAGCTGGACCCCAGTTGTGTCCCAGTCTGCCCCTTGGCTGTGCTTGCCAGCCCAGCCATACTGCAGCGAGGAGTTGTGGAGCTGTGCCTGGTACCTTTGCCCCTTTCTGTGCACTGCAGCAGCTTTGTGTCCCCTGGCCCAGGAGTGACAAACTACAGCAAAGCAGGACGTGTCTGGCCGGAGCAGCTTCACTGGCATTAGCAAACAGGCTGTGTGGGACTGACAGGCAGGGCTGCCGTGCAGGGATGATCCGTGCTCCCGGCACAGCCCAATGCCGAGCCTCTGAGTCAGCCCTGCGCTGGCTGCGCCTGGTGCCGACAGCTCCTGAATCCATCAGGAGACGGAATGAAAATCCTATCATGGCTCTGCCTGTTCCTCTCCCAGCTGCTCAAGCTGCCCTCAACGCCAGGTCTGGGCCCTTCCACTGCAGAAAACCCTCTGGACCTGCTGCCTGTCACTAGGCAGGGGCCAGCACTTCCCGGGGCTCTCAGCGGTTCTGAGGGTGTCTGATGGAGAGCACAGCCACTGCCCTGAGCTGCTCCCACCCTTCCTGGTCTTTGTGATCCCTGTTCCCGTGTCAGGTTTGCTCCAGGCTGATGCCAAGGCCCCAGCTGAGGGCTAGGGCTTTCGGACCCCAGTGACCCCCACAAGGTGGATGTTTATTCAATACATTCCCTGCGATGTGAGCACGGAGTGATGTCTGCACAGGGCATCGACCTTGGCTAGGGGAATGCCCATGGGCGGAGGAGAGAGCCCATGGGAATGACCCAGGAACTGGCTGGGGCTGCAGCAGGGGCACAACACTCCTTCTCCGCAGGAAGCCCGTGGCATCTCCAAGATCCTGGAGAACCCTCCCTGAGAGAATTCCCCGGCAGCGGCCTGGAGGGACAGAGCTGAGTCGCTCCGTCGCTCCTGCACAGGTACCGGCACGGAGCGGCTGTGAGGGCTGAGCCAGGTCCCTGCCCGCTGCCCCAGGTCTGCTCCTGCTCGCCTGCACCAGCAGCACGGGCGGGCTCAGCCTGTGCTTGGAGCTCTCCTGGCACCTCGCGGAGAGCAGCGGTGTCACAGGAGGGAGCGAGGGTGGAGCCCTGCCAGGGAAAGCGAGAGCTGAGCAGTGCGAGGGAGGGTGAATAAATACCCTTAAACGCAGTGAGTGTAACACACCCGGGGCCACGTCGGTGCCAGGAGGTCACTGGGTTGACAGGAATCAGGATGTGCCCACGACCGGCCCTTGCTGTCCTGCAGAGTGTGGGACCCTCTGAATGTGTCACACCATGCCCAGTGCCTCTACCCCGAGTGTCTGGCAGCTGGGACCACAGCGAGCACCCCGCAGGCCCCGACTGTGGGGGGGCAGCGGCCAGTTCATGGAACATCCCGGGGTCTGCAAATCTGAAATGTGAATGCCAGGAATAGTTGTGTAAGGAAAGGGAACGTAAGACTTGATCAGGGAATCCCTGCACTGCCTCTGGCCCCATGACAGCAGGGCTCACCCTGCTGCTCTTTCCAGGAGCAGGTTAATCACCAGGGCTGACGCCTGTCAGTGCTGCCCGCACTGATTAATGGGATCAAATATCCATCAAACATCCAGCTCATCCTGAATCCCCGTCTGTGCAGTCACACAGAGGCTGCAGGAAGGATGTTGGAGGAGAAAAGCTGGTTTCTAGGAATGTCCCAGCCCGGAGGGCATTGCTGAGCTGCGGGAGAAGCAGTAAAGCCGAATGCCAGGATGATTCCTTCCATTCTGCTGCACTTCCCAGGTGGGCTGGAGGTGGCACCAAGACGCCCCCACCTCAGAGCACAGCGTGAAACGGCCTTGCAGGACCCAAAAAAGAGAGAGAGCTGCCGTAAGCACAGGCCGCTCACCCCCAAGAGCCCTCAGGAGCCCCGGGCTGCTGCTGCAGGACCCCCACACAGTCCTCAGCTGCATCACACTGGGGTCTCTGGGTCTGTTGTCTGCACACATGCAGGAGTACAAGGCAGCATTTCCCCCTGAGACCCCCGAGACTGGCAGGGGCACCGCTGCTGGGTAGACCCTGTCACCACCAGTACGATTCCTTGTCGCAGGGCCACTAGTGTCACTCGCTGCAAAGGAGCACAATGGCCCCCAGGAGCACCCCCAGATGCGACTACGATGCCTTCCAGTGAGCAGCGACAGCACAGGTGTCTCAGGACACAGGAAGCGCTGGGCTCCCTCTGCTCCTCCTGCTGCCCCTGAACAGCCTCTGCCAGCTCCCCTGGCACGGCCGCGGGCCCACGCACCGGGGCTGCGGTGCACGGAGCCCCCGCACAGCCTGGGGGGACAAGACTGGATTGTCTGCAGTACGAGACGGCAGCAGCTCGGGGCTGCCTGCAGAGCTGCTCCTGCAGGAGACCGGCATTGCCACCTCGTGGGGAGCCGGGAGCGGCACCTCCTCGGGCAGGACAGGTCGGGACCAGCACCCAAAGACGGGCAGAGGGGAGGAGGGTGCAGGGGCTCAGCCGTGGGGCCCAGCCGAAGCCACTCATGACTGCAGGTGCCAGTTCTGAATCCTGCTCACAGCAAAAATCGGATGTTAACACTTCCCTGACAGCTCTCAGCCCTCACCAGTGATGGGATGGGTTCAACTCTGGTGTCTGACACACGCTCACCTCTTCTGGTGTTGCACCAAAGGCTCTGGGGGCCCAGTGGTGAGGACACAATCAGGATGTGTTGTGTGGACTGTGCAAATCAGAAGTGACACTGATAAATCCATTCTCTGGGGTATCTTGGCTCAGCAGTGGGACCAGTCTGCCCAGAACTGACATCAGACTGAAGGTACTGATGGCTCTGCTCGAGTGTTTGGTGTTGAATATGAAGAGCAGCCCTTTGGCTCCAGTGGGGACTTGGAAATGCCTCCAGCAGAAAGATGGAGTGCAAACCTCTAATTGCTTCTCCTGTCTGGCTACTCCACCATGCGGCTGCTAGAGACAGCTCCTTCTCTGGGAGAGAAGGAAAATCTGATCAGAAAAAGAGGAGAGAGAAGAACCATCTGCTTGTTCATGGTGGTCATGGAGCAAAATCATATTCTAATGAAATTTTCAGCCAGTTCTCCAGCTGATCTGTCACACAGAAGAGACAGATGCTTCAGAAATACCAGAGAGATACAAACACAGCAACGCAAACAATTCCCTCTGCCCAGTGCAAGAGAAATCGTTTGCCTTTATCTTAAATAAAACCCCCAAGAATGATGCAACATCCGACCCATGTGGTGACTGCCAGAGCCGCAGATGGCAGCACACCCAGCTGCCAATAACCTGTCAAACCCACGTCGTGCTTCAGAGATGGCTCCGAAGCAGGGCAGGAACACCTACACAGAGAGCTGGGGCTGCAGGGGATCCAATGGAGCTGAGGAGCTCCAGATACAGGATCCTCAGCCCAGCAGGCCCAGGCCTCCCCAGGGCAATGCTCCCACTCCAGGTGCAGCTCTAACCTGCTCCCAGAGGAGAGCTCACGCTCTGTCTGGAGCTATGTGGCTTTTGACCCCATTAATTGTCAGAGATTTACTGTTCTTTGTATCTGGAGTCTCAGGGTATTTTTAGCACCCATACCATGTCTCCGAGTGGGATGTGATTTTCCTGTGCCAGCAGCCCCGTGCTGGCTGAGCCACAGCAGGGAGACACCCACCAGTTTGGGAGCACTGGGAAAGCCAAGGAATGTCCGTGTTTAGCAGCTCAGTCCTAACACTGCGAGCCAAGCTCCAGGCCCTAAAATTAGGACTCAGAAGCAGGATTAAACCTGAGATCACCAATTCCCACTGACCCTGGTTTGGGCCCCTTTGGGCTCACTGCCCTCCTGAGCCGACTTCCAAGAACACCTTTGTCTCTCATTACAAAAGGACAGGGACTGCTCCTTCCCAAGCACCATGACTGGGGTTACTGGGATGTGCTGACCCAGCCAGCCCTTTGGGACCCCCCAGGAGCCAGGGTGGCACAAACCAGCACTCAGGGCAGACAGCAAAAGAAACTGAGCTCACCCTGCACAGGCTAAGTTTTGCCAAGGCCTGCCAGACCGAGCTGAGGTGCAGTAAGTGCGAGGGGATTCATTTCACTTGTTTAAAGAGAAAAATCTTCCTTTCCTGTCATATTCTGGTGACACCTTCAGCGCTTGCCTTCAGCAGTAGAGCCCCAGGCCCACTCCAGAACTGTGTGTGTCCTCTGAGCATCTCCCTGCCAGCAGCAGCCTGGGAACAGCACCCTCCTCTCTGCCAGCACTCAGCTCCCTGCGTGCTGCAGGTGCGATGCCACCGTGGGGACAGCCAGTGACAAACCCCGGTATCAAACCCAAATGCACGGGAGAGCTCTGAGCGTTCCCAGACTGCAGCTCCAGCAGGGCCCAAGATCGCTCCGTGCCCGGAGCGCTGCAGTTGCAGGGTGGTGACCAAGCTGTGCCAGGCTCAGCGAGGCCAACCCGGGCTGGCAGGGCCACCCTGGGCTGGGCACAGCAGTGTCACCCCAGGCTGGGGCACGGGATCACTGTACGTTCCTGATACCGGGAGATGAAGCACTGGACAGGCAGGACCTGGGGCCTCTCCACACCCATGGAGGGCCGGGGAAAACACCTGGAGTGCTCACAGGAGCCATGGATGGCTCTGGTCAGCCCTGGGCAGCGCTGGGCCGTGGTGCTGGATGGATATGACGGACGCAGGGTTGGGAATGGGCAAACTGCTTTTGGCTGCCTCCAGCTCCTGCAGCCATCCGGGGGGTGATGGTCACCATGGCTGGACAATGGGTGGCTAGGGAGGGTCCAGTGAGAGGCCGGCAGGGAAGGGGAGATCAGTCTTTTGAGAGTCCCAAGGGCATATTGAAGGGGTTAGAGGGCCCCAGGGAGATTTCAGGAAAGTGGAGGAAGGCTTGGGGGGTTCTGGGAATCCCAAGGAAATTAGGGGGTCCCAGAAAGCTTTGGGGGGGGCAAAACAAGAGTGTTTTGCAGATGGTTGGAGGGTCCCAAGAAAATTTGCGAGGGCTGGAGGTGATTTGGAGCCTCCGTGGGGGTTTCGGGCGTACAGTGTTCTTTGGAGGGCAGTCTCAAGGGGATCTGGAGGTGTTTGAGTGGCCCCGGGGAGTATTCTGTGGTCCATGGGGATATTTTGTGGGTCTCCGAGAGGAGGCTGAGTGTCCCAGGGGGATTTTGGGGATCCCAGGAGGATTGTCGGACCTAGCGGGATCTCGGGGGGCGGCGGATGCGACCCAGAGGGGGGGAACGGGGGTCCCGGGGGTCCCGGCCCGGGCCCAGGCCCTGCACTGCGCACGCGCCGCGCCGCGCGCTGCCGGGGCCCCCTCCCGCGCATGCGCCTAGCTCCCCCCGCGCCAGCCGGGGCGCGGCCGCGTTCGCCCGATGCGTCCTGACGCCCCGCGCGGCGGCCAATCATCGCTCTCGTTCGCCGTGCGTGATGACGTCACAAAGGGGCGGTATATAAGCGGTCGGCGGCAGTCCCGCCCCCCTGACAGCGCCTCGAGCCGCCGCCGCGAGAGCATCCTCCGCCCAGAGCCGCTCCTGCCGCCAGAGCCGCCCCCGCCGCCGCCGCCGCCGCCGCCTCCGCCGAGGGAAGGGAAGCGTATCGTATGTCCGCTATCCAGAACCTCCAGCCCTTCGGTGAGGCCCTTTGTGCGGTGGGGCCGGGGGAGCGCGCGGGCCCCGCCCTGGCCCCGCCCCGTGGCGCAGTTGCTATTCCGGGCCCTGTTGCGTCAGCCGCGGGGGGGTGGGGGCTGGGCCCAGGCCTGACGGGCAGGCGCGGCGGCCAATGGGGTGGGGGCAAGGGCGGGAATAACGCGTGACTGGCATCCATGCGGGGGCGGGGCCAAGTGGTGACGGGCGGGCGCGGCGGCCAATGGGGCGGGGGCGGGGCGGGGCCTGACAGCGTTCCCCACAGACCCCTTTGCGGATGCAAGTAAGGGTGATGACCTGCTCCCGGCCGGCACTGAGGACTACATCCATATAAGGATCCAGCAGCGCAACGGCAGGAAGACCCTCACTACAGTCCAGGGCATCGCGGATGACTACGATAAAAAGAAACTGGTGAAGGCCTTCAAGAAGGTGGGGCTTCGGGGCTCGGGGGGCCGCAGCCACGCCCATCAGGGATGTTTATGTGGTGCTAAGGAAGTTCTTGTGTCTTTGGTGCAGAAATTTGCCTGCAATGGTACTGTAATTGAGCACCCCGAGTATGGAGAAGTGATTCAGTTGCAGGGTGACCAGCGCAAGAACATCTGCCAGTTCCTCGTGGAGGTAGGAGACCTTCAGCCTGCTGCTCACTAAAATAAACACGAGTTTGTTAAATACACACAGGTCCCTGGGTGTGGGCAGCGTTTGGATGCGCAGAGGCATCACCCCATTCTGTGAATGCGTTTTCTGTCTTGCAGATTGGACTGGCTAAAGACGACCAGCTGAAAGTCCATGGGTTTTAAGTGCCTGTGGGCCTCTGGAGCTTTATGCAAGAAGATATCCTTACCATGAAATTCCCACCTGTCCCTTGTCATAAGTTTAAAACCAGCCGGTTTGTGTAATGTAATGATCTTGGGTCCACTGTTGAGTCTGGACTGTTGTAATTGGTGATGTAATAAACTGACACGAGCCCATGCTATCTCGTCTGGCTGTCCCTCATTTCCCAGAGGTAACGCAGGCACTGGCACCATCCAGCCTGAAGCCAAAAGTTCCAGCTGTTCCCAGCTAAGCCCGGGGACTTGGCCTGTCCTGATGGCTCCTCAGTCCAGCTGCGCTTCCATCCTGGCAGAGGAGAATGGTGTCCTGCCTGGTGCAAGGCCCCAGGACATGGCACCATTCCTCTGGGCAGTGCTGGCTCCTGGAGGCAGAGGGATCTGGGGAAGCCTGGCTTGGAAGGAGTGACAGAAGAGTGACCTGGAAGCCGGATGGCTGCAGTTCAGGTGCCAGTCCCTGCAAGCCCTGAGGTAACAGGCACGTGGAAGAACTGTCCCATGGGTTAAACTTGTGACAAGGGCTCGATGTTGGATTAAGGAACATCCCTGTAGCTGGAGCTGCTGAGCCTTGTGGTGGTAGCGCTGCTGCCTTGCACCCTGTGCAGTAACATGGCTTTGGTTTAATTTCTAATGTTTTATTGTAATGTATTTAAAGTTATTTAAATAAAACCGGTTTTCAAAAGCCCGTGCATGGTGGGTTCCGTTGCTCCCAGGGGCCAAAGCACCTTCTCCCCTTGGCAGCAGGGAGGGGCCTGGTGGGGGCTCCCTGGGGTTGTCCCCCACTCTGTCCTGCTGCAGGAATAGGAAGTTCCCTTTGTGCTGTTTCTGCTGCTCCTACCAAGAGCTGAGGGAAAGCCGAGGGGTGGGTGAGTGCTGAGTCATTCCCTGCCCGGGCTCTGTAACCCTCGAACCGGCTGCTGTGCTCGTCATGTTCCTCTTAATTCCCGTGGGCAGGGTCAGCACTTCTGCTTCCTGGAAACTGCTCTGGGGAGGAGGGAGCGGTGCTGCCACCCAGGTCAGGCTCTGCCACAGGTCAGGGGCTGAGTGCTCTCTTTTCTGACCTCAAGCTCAATAAGCAAGAATGAAATCTCGTAAAATGCCCTGGTTGAGGGCAGCAATGGTTCTGGGGGCTGGCAGGTTGCCTCCAGCACAAGAGCCGTGTGAAATGCACTGAAATGCCTAAGAGTGCCCAGGAAATCCCTGGGTTTCCCTCCCATTGCCCCCAGCACATCTGTCCTGCGGCAGGGTGGCCTGGGGTGTCCTGGGAGGCTGCTCCCACCCTGGTCACCTGCTCGTGCTCATGGCAGTCCCCCAGAGCGGGTCCCAGCTCTTTATCCACTGCCACAATGGCCCTCATCTTCCACGTGCTGCTCAGGGGCCCTGAGTTCAGCGCCACTTTTCCCGGAGACTTTGCTCTTGGAAACAAAATTGCTGCAATTACGCAAAGCAGCCGCGAGTGCACCGAGGAGGCAGGTGACCTCCAGCCCTGCCCATCCCTTGGAGTGACATCCAGCCCTGCCTGGACCTCGGGGAGCAGGTGCACCAAGAGTTCCTGTGCCCCCTGTGTGTCAGACCATGTCCAGCCAGGATTTCTCCCCTCTGGACTTGCCAGGCTGCCCACAGGTTTGGCCCAGCCAGGCAGGGGCAGTGGATGCTTGGTCCATCCTCCAGCTCAGCCTTTGTCCACCTGGGGAAGGGTCCAGCCCGAATGCCCACAGGCCCGGTAACAAACCTGCGTCATGGTGATGCCAAGCCCATGGCTCTGGAGGGGGCGGCCACTGTGTCCCCATCACCCCAACGGCTCATTTGGTCCAGATTGAGCCATTAAAAGCCAGAAATTGGAAAACAATTTGTTTGTTCCTTGTGCAACGTGCTCGGTGGAGCGAGCGATCGATGGCTGCAGGGTGCTGGGTGCCGCTGCCTTCCGGCCATCCAAAGGCCATTTATTTCAGGGATGTTTGAGGAGCACCCTCACGGCTCGCTGGGAACACGAGGGGACACAGGACAGTGACGTGCCACAGTCCAGGATGTCGTTCACAGGGTTTGTTGAAGAAGGGAGACAAATGGTCTCTACAAATACACTGATGGGGGATCAATACAGGCAGCAGGAATCATCAATATCCAATGGGGGGGTCAAGGATCTTCAGGGGGCTCTGACTGTGAGCAGAGCCCACTCCTTCCACAGCACCCCAAAGCTTCTCGGAGTGCAGGGGCAGATCCAGAGCTGCAGAATGGGCTGCTCCGGGGCCTGTGTCCTGGTGAGTAGCCTCACACATGCACAGACACAGCCCCCCAGGTCTGCACAGCCCCCAAGCCATTGGGCACAGAGCTCTTGGGAGCCCTGGCACAACACATGATAAATGTGTGCACACACCTGGGTGTCAGGGTGTGGGTACATCCATGTGTGTGTTTGTACAGACACACAGACACATGTACACGTGTAAAAATACATGTATGTACACACACACACCTCTGTATACACATATATACATGTGCATGTGTGATTATAGATACCTGCATATGTATTGCTATTTAGAAATGTAGATATGTATGTATGTATATGCATATATGTATAAACATGTGTTTAGATACATATATTTAGATATATACACGTTTAGATATATGTGTACAAATATACATATATATATAATCCCAGAATCATTTAGGTTAAGGAAGACGTCCAGAAATCATGAACTCCAACGTGTGTGTGTGTGTGTATATGTATATGTATATGTATATGTATATGCATATGCATATGTATATGTATATGTATATGTATATGTGTGTGTGTATACGCATGTATATATACATATATATAGACATATACATATAAAAATATGTACATATAAAAACGTGTATGTATGTATATTTATGTAATCATTCATATATATATATACACTTATATCTGTGTTTCTATACATACATATGTATATATATGTGCATATATGTGTGGATATATAAAGAGAGAGAGATATGTCATGGTATTCCTTATGCATCCCTCCCACTGCACACACCCTCCATCACTCCATGACATACAATTACCTCATGTAGTCATTATCCATATGAACACACACGTGTGAACACGTGTCCGTGCCTATAGCTGTGAGTCTGTGCCCATGTGTACGTATGGATACCTGGATGTATTTACATAGATGCATAAGCTATGTTATCTATTAGAAATGTACACATTATATTTATTTATACACTGTATAAAATCTTATACTGTATTATTTATATATAGACACACCTTTGCAGTGTATTATACTATGTGATACTGTATTGTTGCTATTACATAATAATGCATGTGTGTTTGCACCTGCACACAGGACTCTACTGCTCTGTACAAATGTGCAGCCAAGGCACAGTGCCCTGGTAGCTGCAGCTGGATTTGTGTTCACGTGTGTCCATATACAGCCAGCCATGAACACACCTGTGTGCATGTGTGGCTAGGAATGGCTATGGAAACCTGTGCCTATATGTGTGTACTTATGGATATGGCTGTCAAGCTGTGTGTTTGCGTGTCTGTGTATGTCTGTGTGTGTCTGTGTGTGTCTGTGTGTCTGGGTCTGTCTCTGTGTGTCTGTGAGCACACACAGCTGCCCGAGGGCCCCCCCGGGGTGGGTGGAACCCACCATGTGTGTGGAGCCGCCCTGGGGTGTGGCAGCCTCGGCAGCCCCTTTAAAAGCGGGACTGAGCTGGGACGATCTTGGAGAGAGACACTGTACTGAGACCCGCCAGGACACCCTGCTGAGCCTCAGGACCCACAGGTGAGTCTCACAGGGCTCTGGCACTGTCTGCAGGTAATGTGGGGAGATAGAGAAAACCCTGAGGAGCAGATGGGAGGGACAAAGACCCACTAAGAGGAGCAGAGGGGACCTGAGGCCTGGCCATGCCCTGGGAATGAGAACTCAGCTCCCCAGCTGTTTGAGTTCAAAGAGGAGCTGGATGATGCTCTTAGCCATGTGCTTTGGTTTTCAGCATCCTTGCAAGGAGCAAGGAGCGGGACTTGATCCTTATGGATCACTCTGCCTTCACTTGATTCTAGGGGAATTGGGGACCAGGCAGGAGAGAAGGATGGAGAAGACCTGGGGAGAAGGTGGAAGGGATGGAGGGGACTTGAGAACCCAAAGGGAGGGACAGAGGAGACTGTAAACTGGCCATAGCCTGGGGCTGAGTGCCCAGGCCACCCTCACCACAGGCTGAGCATGTCCCAGTTCGGGGGCTGCAGCTCCCCCCTTTCCTGCCCCCGCTCAGTCTCTCCACAGCCATGAAGGTGCCGCTGTGCCTCGGCCTCATCCTCGCCCTGGCAGTGACCGCCTGCCTGTGCCGGCCGGCAGCAGAGGCACCAGGGGCCATGGGGGACCCCCACCAGCGCCCCCCGAGCCTGGTCCGGCGGGGCTGGCCCGAGTACCTGTCCCAGGAGCAGCAGCACATCTTGTCCCAGTTCCTGCCCCACGTCCTCACAGGTACTGGGAGCTCAGGGTGGGCAGCCTTCAGGGGGCACAGCCTGGCCCCTGTGCCAGCTCTAACTGCTGCCTTTGCCCTGCAGAGCTGAACAAGCACAAGGACTTTGTGCACGAGGATGAGGGGATGGAGGCTCTGCACGACCACTACTACCCCGACTGGATGGACTTCGGCCGCCGCAGTGCTGAGGATGAGGATGGTGCTGCGTAGCTGCTGGGCTGGACTGGCTGTGCTGAGCACTGACACACTCAGTGCGTGTCCTTTCTCACAATAAAGCTCTGGCACTACAGCCTCTGCTCTCGTGGCCGTGCTGGGGAGAGCCTGGGAGGGCAGGCAGAGGGGATTTGCCCCCAGAGGGACACACAGGGCAGAGACCGAATGGCACATGGCAGCAAACACAGATCCTGGAAGCAGACACAGCACACACAAGCGCCTCTGTGAATTCACATTTATTTGCCAGGGGATGGGGCACAGCTTGGAGAGAGGGACACAGCTGGGGGGAGCAACAGATGCATCCCCAGAAACATCCCAAGCTGTGGGTGCTGCTACTGTTGCTATTCAGTGGGCAGGAAAGAGTTAAACCATCATTTCCTTTAAAAGCCAGTCCAGTCCAGGTGCTGGCCAGGGGCCCAGCCCAGGGTGCAGGGGTCTCCCCCTGGCCCCAGGAGGTTGCCCCAGGACACACCGGAGTCCAGACTGAGCATCACCCTTTGCTGCAGCATCTGGACAGCCCCAAATGGGCCAAGCTGCCTCTCGCTCTGCAGACAGGCTCAGCAGAAGCAGGAACAGTTTTTATTGCCAGAAACTGGCTCCTGTGAAGGGTCCATACTCCCCCAGCAGGGACAGGGTCAGTCAGCATCCCTTGTACCCCCCATACATGGGGAGCAGTGCCGGGTTCTGTCCTTGCAGCCAGGGCAAAGTCCCCCATGCTGGTGCCAGGAGTGATGATGGACGTGGGGCAGCACCAGGAGCTGAGGTTGAACCTTGTCCTGTCTCCATTTCCCCAGAGAGGGGTGAGGAAGAGGATCTGTCTCACCCTGAGCCTGGGAGCTCTGCAGCAGTGTCACTTCTGGGTGCCCCAGGCCCCTCTGGGCCCTGCCTGGGCACAGGATGTCTCCCCTCTGGCCACCACCTTGTCCAGCCCCAGGCGCTGCAACTTCTCCACCAGGTTCCAGCTGAAGATGCTGCTCCTGGGTCGGGGTCCATCCTGACCCCTGGGCACAGGGGAGGGCTGTGGCTTGGAATGCTGAGGGTCCTGGGAGTGGAGTGAGGGGGGCCACCATGATCCAGTCCCCGGTGCCAGGTGGAAATCTCGCCCCAGTGAGAGCCTGAAGAGTCCCATGGGAGTGCTCGGGGGTCCAGGACCAAGTGCCAGTGTGGGGGGTGTCTGTTCTGGTGAGGGGCTGCTGGGGCTCAGCCCCTCAAAGGGCCCACAAGAAGGCACGACGGCATGACGCAGACTGGAGGGGAAGAGAGAGCAGAAGTGGGGATCAGGCGGGGGGCCCTGTCCTGGGGGATGCTGCTGAAGGGGCCAGGCAGGGCTGCAGGCAGAGCAGGACCCCCTGTCCTCCACCTTGGGCTGTAGGAGACCCCAGTGCTGCAAACTGCTCAAGCACCCCAAAGCTCACAGAGGAGCACTGGGGGCTGCTCCTCAGCAGCCAGGAGAGATTATGACACAGTCACTGCTCCACAAGCAATTTCCAGACACCGGGGTTTTGTCTAACAGTGAACTCCAGCTCGAACCAACCCCCAACGAGCCTTGGGGGTGCTCATTAGGGCTAATTACTGGTGCTCATTAAGGAAGGGACAGCCCCAGCACCCGGCTGGGAAAAGTTCCTGGCTGCTGCCCAAGTGTGGAGGGAGGAAAGCTGTGTCGGTTTTCTGGAGTGCCAGGAGCACTCCCTGCTCCTTGCCCGGGGTGCTGCTCCCCTGGGAGAGCCCACCCAAGGGAGGCTCTCCATCCACCAGGCTGCAGTGCAGACGAGGGGGGCTGGTCCCAGCACACAGACACCCCAGCAGCCAGAATTGGGGATATTTCTAGTGCTGGCAACTCTCAGAGCATCAGGGGCTGCCCCCAGCCTGCCACTTCCTCCAGCTGCAGGGAGCCAGGCATGGGGGGAGGAGGAGAGAGCTCGGGGGGCGCAGCGGGGCCGGTGCAGGCAGCGCGGGTGGCCGGGGCCACGCGCCTTACCTGGGTGTCACCATGGTGATCGCGGTGGTGGGGTGGAGGATGTGGCAGGTGGTGATGGTGAAGGTAGACGGGGTCTGGGGGAGGTTGTTAACAGAGAGGAACACTGGAAGGGACAGGAGACAAGGGGTCAATGGGGAGGGGGGCAGGACACAGGTGCAGGGCGCGGCGGAGGGCAGGCGGGACAGACAAAGCTGGGCTGGAAGCTCTGTCCACGGGGCACAGTTCCAGCAGCAGCTGTGGCTGGTGCCTGCTCAGAGGGGGCAGCCAGCACAGCTGGGACCAGGAGATGCCGTCTGTCCCAGACCGGCCCCTTCCAGGCAGCCGGGCGGCAGCAGGGGCTCGCCAGGGTGATGGCGAGGGCTCATCCCGCCGGGGCAGCTGCCCGAGGATGGCCCTTGCGCAGCTGCAGGGGAAGCATCTCCCTGGGGACGGGTGGGTGGCAGAGACAGGCTGCTGCAAGAGGGGCGAGCACGGGGGGAGGCGAGGGGCAGCCTAGACAGGACAGGGGCATCCCGGGGGCTGCGTCCCCTCCGTCCCCTCCCCCCACGCTCACCCCTGGGGCGCTCCTTGGCTTTGGCGGGTGTTGAGGTAGGGAGCAGCTGGAAGGAGCTGGTGTCCACATCATCCTCCTCCAGGTCATTGAGATTGTACACCTCCTCCAGGTCTACGTCCAGCTGCCTGAAGTCTTTGGTGAGCACCCCGGGACGGGGCACCAGGATCCCGCCCAGGTTGGGCTGTGCCAGCTGCTGCCAGTGGTGGAGTGTCACAGAGCCTGGGGGGGACACAGCCGGAGGGAACTCAGGCGGGGATGTTGGACCCTCAGAGCACCTGCGGCTCTGCACCCCCTCTGCCCCTCACCTTCCAGTGGCTTCACAATCTGCAGTTTCTCGGGGAAGTAGGTGAGGGAGCCGAGGGAGAAGCTGGAGGCAGCAGTGAGCTCCGAGTCCCCCGAGTAGCTGGTCCCAGTGGAGACGATGCTGCCCTCGGGGGTGAGGAAACCACTGGAGCTCGCCCCATCTCTCAGCCGCCAGAGCTTGCGTTCGCGTTCGGCCTCGAAGAAGGAGCGCTCCTCGGAGACGTGGCTCTGCTGCCGCACCGAGAGCCGCTGCACCGCCGCCTCCAGGTCCTGCTGGCCCGGGGCTGCCCGGGAGTCCTCGCTGGTCCCCTCGGCCCTGCTGGGGGGCACAGTGTTAGGGTGTCCGGGGCTGCAGGTCCTGCACAGCACCTCAGCCTGTGCTGGGCCCCAGCCAGACCCCGCCCTCCCTGCCCCAGGCTGTTTCCCTCTCTGCTGTGACCGGCAGATCGCACCGGAGCAGCCGCCGTCCCACCTGGCCCCATCCCGCCCCCCCAAGCACTCACTGGGCATCCCCCGAGCCGGAGCCGCTGGTGTGGGGGGTGCTGGCCCCCCCAGAGTGGGCAGCAGACAACTGCTTGGAGCCTGGAGCATGGTGGGGAGATTCAGAGCAAGACCTGGCTTTGGCTGCGTGCTTCACGGCCTTCACCGTCTCGAAGACGCGCTGGTAGCTCCTGCGAGTGGGAAGAAGGGCAGGGTGAGCCGGAGCCCGTCCCACGGCACAGCCCGAGCCACCGGTGACAGCGCTCACTTGTAGTCTGAGGAGGAGCTGTCTGTCCTCTTCCTCATCATCCCCTTGATCTCGGCCGCCAGCGAGTCCTGGGGACAGGGGTAGGCAGTGTCAGTAGAGGGGAGAGCAGAGACCCCCACCCTGCCGCCCGGCCCCCCGCGCTCACCACGGGCAGGAGGCTGGGCGCGCTGTAGCGGCTGACGGTGCTGTTGGGCAGGCTGCGGCTCCGCAGGCTCTTCACCTCCTCCTGGGCCTCCTGCAGCATCCCACCACACTCAGCGTACTTCTCCTGCAGATCCCGCAGCTGCCGGGACACGGGCACAGCTGGAGCACGGCCCCGGGGGCAGAGGGGCAATATTCCCCACCGGGCCGGGCACTCACGGCTTCCCCCGGGCTCACCTCCATCCGGAGCTGCTGCTGCACCTCCTTCGCCGCGGTCAGGTGCTGCTGGAGCTCCTCCACCTCGGAGCCGTACTGCGGGCAGGAGCGGCCAGGTCAGGGCGCTGGGCCCGCACCCCCCTCCCCCCGGCACGGGCAGGGGACCCTCACCGTGCGACACTTCTGCTGCAGGTCCGCGACCTCCGCCAGCAGCTGCGTGATCTCCTCCTGCTGCCGTGCCGCGTCCTCCGCCCTGTGCGCCAGCTCCTCCGACAGGTGAACGACCTGCTGGCTCGCTTCGGCTGCGGGAGGGCCGGGGTCCGTCACCACCGGGGCACGGTCCCCAGCCCCAGCCCACGCAGCTGGGCAGTGCCTGCTGGGCAGTGCCCGCAGACCCCCGAGCCCTACATACAAAACTGTTCCACGCAGTCAATCATCAGCTGCTGCTCCTGGTCTTCGTACTGACAGGTCTCAGTGGCGATGTTGGTGGCCTGGGGGACAGGGTTGGAGAGGCTGAGCATGACAGGCAGGATCTCCTGTCTCCCTGAGGGGGCAGCTCGGGTCCCCCCGTAGAGAGCAGGGCATAGGTGGGCGCTGAGGGGCATCTGCCAGCTGGCTCTGCTCACCTCCATACGGAGCTTCTGGTTCTCCTCCTCCAGGCACTTGAGTTTCTGCTGCAAGGTGTCGTACTGGAAATACTGCTGCAAGGACAGCGAGGACTCATTCCTGCGCAGCCTGGGGACAGCAGGGATGGCCTGAGCTCCTGCAGTGCGGACAGGATGGGGCTGCCCCTCAGACCCTGCCCGCTCCCCCAGCGACCAAACTCTGTGGGGTTGGAGCCACGGCCACCAAGGGAGTGAAGGGAGTGTGGCCAGTGCTACCCTGGGGATGGTGACAGCTCCTGCCCAACCCACAGGGACAGTTCTGCCCCAGGTGAGTGGCAGGACAGGGGCTCCCACTCACGGTGTGGAGGGGGTGGTGGTGGGCTCGCTCTCCTCCGTTGTGGTGGTGTAGAAGTGGAGAAGGTCATCCCGCATGGAGACCTCGTGGCGCAGCTGCGCAATCTGGAGAGACAAAGCGCTTCAGGTCACGGCCAAGGGGACAACAGCTACCCCCAGGGGGGCACACAGGGGGCCAAGGCCCAGACTTGTGCCCAGGAGCTGTTACCTCCTCTTTGGCCAATTCTAGCTGCTCCTCCAGGAGCTCATTGCGCTCAGTCAGGCTCCGGTTCTGCTTCAACAGGGACTGCCCAATGCGTGCTGCCAGCTCCAGGTCCCGCTCTTTCTGCAAGGGGCAGGGTTGCCTCAGGTGGGACTCAGCCCCTTCCCCAGTCCTCACCCAGCCCTGCATCCCTAGGGTCTCACCAGCCCTCACATGGGTGGGATCTCCAACATACCTCATCCAGCAGGTTGGTGACAGCGTCAATATCGTGGTAGGTCTTCGTGATCCTGACCATCCGCTCAGCACACAGGACTGGGGGAGAGGGCCAGAATGTGAACCCCCACACTGTGAGAGCACTGACCCAGGGGCTCAGCACTGTCCGCCCAAGGCTGCCCCAGGTTGGTCTCCAAAAAGGACCTTTTGTCTGCTAGGTGGCACCTCACACAGTGCCAGGGAGAGGAAGGCAGGGATGCCCCTAGTTGTGACACCATAATGGAAAACAGGGGGCTCACACCTGCCCCCAACCCTGCCTGCACTTTGGGGTGGCAAGAAAAATGCTGGGCCCCCTCGCTGACCCCACGACCTCAGCACAAGCACAGTGCCAGCCCCACTGCAGGACTCACAGACAGAAAGCGGGGGACGGGGAAGGGCAGCAGCAGAGACAGGATCGGAGGTGACATCTACAGCACAAAGCAGGCTGGAGCTCCAGCGTAAATAGCTGTGGGTGGCACCGCGCCGAGCCGGGCTCACAGGCGGCGTCCCCTCCAATCTGTCCCCAGCCCCCTCCCTCAGATCCCCCCCTGCCCTAGTTTCTCTCTGGGGGAGGGGATGCTGCAGCCCGCACCCACCCGATGCCCCTCCAGCTGCACAGCACAACAACCCCCAAGCAACAGAGGCAGCTGCGGACCGGACGCTGCGGGAAGGGGCAGCTGCCCACCACGCAACATCCCCGCGTCAGCCGGGCCCCAGCTCCAGCTCTGCCTCCCCGCGCTGCTCTCCGGGTCTCTGGCAGAGAGAGGAGGTGCAAGCACGGAGACGTGGGTCCCCCCGGTACGGATCCTGCCAACTGCGGCCGCAGGCGCTGCCAGGCAGCTCCGGGCACGCTCCCAGACGGCGGCGCTGGAGCCGTGCGGTCGGAGGGAGACGGCGCAAAGCCCCGCGTCCTGCCCGCACCCCAGATCCTGCTTACAGCCTGGGACCTGCCCGTGCCCTGCCCGTGCTCCGCACTCTGCCCACAGCACGCAGCACTCCCCATGTCCTTTCTGGTGCTCCGCTGCCCCGGGGCTGTGTGCCTCAGTTTCCCCTGGCAGAGCAGCGCTGGCTGCGCTCAGGGCCCCCACCCGCGTCCCCAGCCACAGCCACCCCCCAGCCGCGCAGACGAAGTGGGTTAACGGGAAAGCTCAGCCACACAAATCCCATTAGGCCTCCCCAGCTGGGGTTGTGTAATGGTGAGTGCGTTGTCATGGCAATGCCCCCACTCGCCACCCCGGTCCCGTCCAGTCCTCACTGCCCCCGGTGCTGCCCCCCGCCCCAGAGGGCACGTACCCCAAACACGCCCATGGGAAGAAGGGCCAACCCCAGCCCCAGCCTCACCCCCCTCCGTGCACCCCGACAGGACCCGCTCCCCGCGGGGGTCCCCAACTGCACCTCGTCAGGCCCCTGAGCCATTAATTGGAAATAATTAGAGCATGAGCATCGTTACGGTTGGAGCGAGCGGCTGGCCCTGGGAGACGGGGGCTGCGGCACTGGCAAACACGTAAACATCCATCTCGGGCCCGATCCCGGGGGTGCGGGGGGAGGGACCCCCTTCCCCATGGGCACACGCAGAGCTGGCAGGACCCCTCTCCCCGCCACTCCTGGCCGGGGGACAGGTCTCCTTAAGGTCGGGGTGACCCTGGGGGTCCCCAAAGGACGGCGCGGCGGCAACCCCGGGCCAGAGGGTGGCGAGACCGGGACTGAGGGAACGCACAGGTGGGCAGCAGACAGCACCTCCCGAGGGAAGACCCCGGCCCTGACTGCTCCGGACCGGCCCTGGCGAGACCCCGGCCCCCGCCGCTCCAGACCAAGCCCGGGGGGAGCCCAGTCCTGCTGCAGCCGCATCCCCCTCCCCGGGGCGGGACCACCCGGGCCGCCCTCACCTTCCTCCAGCTCCCGGGCGATGGGGTCCGCGCCGCCGCCGCGCTCCGCGTTCCCGTTCAGCTCATCGTAGGCGGTGGGGCTGCTCCAGATCTCCATCGTGCCGAGCCCACCGCAGCCGCCCAGCCCGCTGTGCCCACCCTGCCGTGCCCAGCCCCGCCACGCTGAGCGGAGCCGCTGCGGCCGCTCCCGCCCCTATTTATAGGATCGCCCCATCCCCGCGCACCTGCCCGGCGCATCCCCCGGCGGCGGGGCCAGGGCCGGGGGCGGGGCCGGACGGGAGCAGAACGGGGGCGATGAGGGGGTCGAGGGCTGCCAGAGGCTGCCCGAGAGTGCCCATTCTCCCCGTTTTTCCGGGCCGCCCCAGGGACACGATCCCCATAAGGCACTTTAGGACTGGGCTCCTTGTTGGGGAACCCACCAGGACAATCCTGCTCAGCCCTAGGAGCTGGTGCAGGTGTCCCACCTCTTGTCCCAACTTATAGCCCGGGGAGTCCAGGCACGCAGGCCCCCACGGGTGGTGATGACTGCTGAGGGGACACTGGGGGTACCCGAGCAGCAACTCGGCAGTGTTGACGCTATGGGTCATGCACAGACAGTGATTTCTGCCCCTTGGGAAGGACAGGGAGAGGTTTTGGGCCCTTCACACAAAGCCATGACCATGCAGGGCTGGGGTGCCCATGAGGGCCAGGGTACATTCTTCTGGCCAGCCCTGCTCTGCCAACCCAGGGCTGGATGCCCCATCAGCACCCACATCACAAACCCTGCACCTTCAATGACCACTGCAGTGCTGGGACCTGCCAGGTCTCTGATCAGGAAAGCGGCTTTTCCATCCCACTCCAGCTCCCCCCATTCACCACCCCTGGCTCCAAGCATGGGCTGGCATGAGCCTGGTGCCCTCTCTGCCCCACCCAAGATGCCTCGCACTCCCTGGCTGACACCCTCCCATCCCCACAACCACATCAGTGCAGAAGCAGCACAGAAGCAGAAAAACTGAATAAATCATGGTGTGCTGAATTATGAAGGAGCTGGCAGGCACGTAGCACAGGCTGTGTGGGTGTGATTCTGGTAATGCCAACGTGCTCTGTCCTCGTGACCTGCCCCAATGCCCTTCCTTGTCAGCTCCAAACAATCAGTGAATGGATGCAGCTGAAGCTGCCCCTCACCATTGCACAACTTTGCCTGCCTGACTCTTACCCATTGGGATCCTGACCCCAACTATGTCCTGCCATAACCACCAGTCCCCTCTGGAGTGAGGACTGGAGCAGATGCCCTCAGCCCCAGCCTCTCCCTCCTCTTGGCACTGGTGTTTCCCTTGGTGAAGTCTGGGACACAGCCAGCACCACCAACTGGGCACCCACCCTCCAGGGACCCCAAGGACTCAAGCACGCGTCTCGGCATGGACAGGCAGGAGCTGCTTCTTCCTAATCCCCTGCCCCAGGATTTGCTCCTCTGGGCAGGTTCCCTGTGCCTGTGCAAGCAGATTACAGGGGGCTATTTCTGACGGCAGCTTAAAGGTTTGAGTAAAGGAATGACGCCATGGGCCCCCCTCCACACCAGCACATGCCAGCAGCACTGGAGGCTTGGGTATCTGTGACCTGAAGGAGTCCAGGACTGAGAACCACTGGCCCCATGGAGCAGGGCTGGGGTGCTGTGGTCTTGTGGTGCTGCATGCTCCCTACCCCATGGCACAGAGACAGGGTTTGGGACTCAATCCCTTGTGCTGTCACTGCAGGGGGCAGTGCTGATGGCGGGGTGTGCACCCCACCACCAGCTGAACAGAGAGGGGGCAGCCAGAAGGGGAAAGCTTCAAGCACAGGCAAGGCATGGTGAGGGTTTACCCCCAGCCCAGCCTGGTGTGAGCAGGTGGGTGCAGGCCTCAGCCCCATCTGTCTCCCACTGCCCCACATCCATCCCCCAGCCCCTTGCTCTAATCCTGTCCCTGCCACGTGCAGGCCAGAGGCAGAAACAAAGCAGAGATAATCCATTTGTGCCCCCTGCTGAACCCCGACCTCGCACCAGCAAGGGGCCACATCACAGTGCCATGGGCATTGCCCCTGCCTGGCCATGGGGGCTGCAGGTATCTTCCCCTGGGACCTCCACAGCTCTTGGGGGTTCACTTGCAACAGGAGCCCTGAACCCTGCTCCAGGCTGTCATGTCTGGGGGCGCAGCAGCCCTGAATTCGCTGGCACACCTTCTGCCAGCCCCACCAGTGTCCCACCCCTGTGACCCACAGCACAACACAGGGGAGCAGGGACGTGCAGGGGGTCCCGGGAAATGATGGGGGCTCTCTCCCAGCATCCGGCTTGGCCCAGCAGAAGCCGCTCCCAGAATTAGCCCGGGATGTTCTGGGTGAGGAAATCCAGCCCGCCAATCCCATTAGCAGTAATTAGCTCCCAGGCTGTCCTCGCAGTCACGACCCCGCGCAGACACTGGGTCTGTGCCCACCACCCTCACCAACCCCGTGGGCACTCACGGAAATACTGCAGGGTCGCCTCTATCTGCTGGGGGGTGAGGGGAGGCACGGGCTGCGGGGGGTCGGGGTGGGCTCGCAGCCAGTCGCCGTGGTCGTAGCCAAACACGGTGTCAGCCCGCAGCGTGTAGCGGGGCAGCTGCTCGCCCAGCAGGCTGATGAGCTCCACCTCGGGGACATCCTCACTGCACAGCTCTGGGGACAGAGGGACACCGTGTCAGCCCAGGGTGGGGGGCATATGGGGGGAGTGGGCTGCACGGGGGGCTGTGGCAGGTGAGTACCTCCTGCACGCCTCAGCCCACTCTGTCCCCTTGGGGTTTGGGGCTGGTGCCACCAGCTGGGTCTGTCCCCAGAGCCACTGGTGTGGGGACTGGGAGGGTCTCCCGCAGGGTGGCACTCAGGGACCCTTCCCCATCTGTGTCCTGCTCCCCCCTCATCGCCCCGCTGTCTGCGGGCAGGGTCCTGCTGCCATCTCCTGGCCACGCTCTGCCCGCCCGAGCGGCGCTGGGGACAGCGGGTGTCGGATGAGGCGTACGGTGAAGGATGCTGGGACAGTGGTTCATCTCCGGCCACAGAACGGGGATAGGATGAAGGAACAGCCCAAAGCAGACCCAGCTCCTCACCCCCCTCACCCCAGTTCCCCCAGGGCACCCAGTGGCACCCTCAGCTCTACCCACCAGTGATGGTTGCAGCATCGCGGTGTGTGCCCGTGTCAGACCAGTGGGACACTGGGCTGGTGTGGAGACAGGCAGTGACAGGTGAGTCCGGGCTGAGCTGGAGGTGGCAGACAGGTGGGCTCTGGCTGGGGAGGGTCTCTCGTGGGACCGGAGTGTCCAGTTTGGCTGGCGTTACGTGGGGGCCTGGCTTGCCATGGGGAGAGGCACCGCCTGCCCTGGCTCCCTGGAGTGACACTGGTGGGCAGCAGAGTCCCTTCTCCGGCCCCTGCCTGGGGAGAAGGAGCTGTTCTGGTGATGCTTTAGGGACCAGGGACACATCCTGAACCCCCATATTCCCCAGCACCCTGCCATAGGACAAAGAACCTCCCTGAAGCCCTGCCAGCCCGGGGGCCGGATGGCATAGCCGAGGTTCAGGTGTCCCTGCTCCCTGCCGATGGCACAGGAGAGCTGTGGGAACAGACTCCAGCTCAGCTCCACCCCTGAATATGGGGCAGGTTTGGCAGAGGCAAGGGGTCAGCGTACCTGCTCTACATGATGCGGGGGGCTCAGCACCAAAGCAGCACCGGGACCGGACAGGACAGGACCGGACAGGGCAGGACCCTGTCCCCCCACGGGGTCCCTGCTGGGTCACTGCCTGTGGAGTGAATAGGGAAGGAGCTGTCGAGCTGCCCGGCAGTGGGCAGACACGGCAGCGGTGCCAGGGAGGGCCCTGGCGAGCTCCACCTCGAAGAGCAAAGTCCATCTGTGAACCTCCGCCCTGTCTGCACCAGGATGCAGAGCAGGGACTTGAAGTGCAGGGCAGGGCAGGGCAGGGCAGGGCTGGGCAGCATCTGCGGCTGCCCCATCCGAACCATAAACACATCATGAGACAGGCCATAAATCCAGCATATCCCTGCTCTTCAGCCACCTCCAATGGCTCTGGCTCAAGCTGCAGCCACTGCTGGCACTGCTGCCCCTCTGCCTTGCAGGGCAGGAGCCTCTGTGCAAGCCCCCTGCCACGTCTCCACCCCTACCCCCACCTCCACCATCGTGGGGCTGTGGCACAAGCTGCCCCTCTTTCCCGGCTGCAGGTTCATGCCGGGGCATTGCTGCCCTCCCTCTGCACATGGTCAGGGTCGCTGCCGCATTCACAGCACCCAGACCAGGCCACCGCCCTCCCCCCTGGCATTACAGGGATGGCACGAGGCAACATGCAATCCCAAAGCACACCCACAGCCTTCCCCAGTCCTCTGCCCCATGGCATTGGGACCACCAGACCTCGGGCCCCAATCCTGTACCGTGCTGCCCAGAAAACAGCTCCCCAGCCCCAAGCTCTCAAACCCTCTTCTCCCCAGAGGACAGGGACCCACCGTGTGGAGGTGCCGCGCTGCCGCTGGCTCAGGGGAGGGAGCCCTGCCGGTGAGTCAGCTCAGCCGGGGCTGCCAGAGTTCCCTGCGTCTGCTTTTGGCCCAGCTCCTGCACGTACGTTCACCCTCCCCGGGAGAACCTTGTTCAGACACGTGCCGAGCAGCTCCCATCGCCCGCTGCTCCCATCGCCCCCGCTCCCACTGACCCCGGACCCCACTGTCCCCCCTCCACCAGCGTTCGGCTGCCGATGACCCGGAGATCTGCCCCACGGGAGCTGGGCGACAGCAGGACGGTGATCTCGGGCACCGGTGGGACACGGGCCAGGAGGAGCAGGGTCCCGGCTCAGGCTGCCCCAGGTACCTGTGCAGACTCGCTCCTCCCTGCCCTGCCCGATGCCGCCCTGCACCTCCTGCCCGGGCACCTCCCCAGGAGCGGCTGAGTGCACTGAGAAGGAGAGACGAGGCAAATCCTCCAGGGGCTGCGACAGCCGTTTACTATGACAACCCCGGGGGGACGGAGGGGACGGGGTGGGCACGTCCAGGGCCTCGCCCGCGGGAGCTGCCCGGATATTTGGGGTGCCCGAAGGCAGCCTGGGGGACGAGGGACACCGTGAGAGTCGGAGGCGGAGGACAGCCGGTGACAGGGGGCAGCGGCGGGTACGGCCCGGAGGTGGGATGAGACACGGCGGGGACCGAGGGCTCGGTGCACCCGGGAGTGCGGGAGATGCCGGGTTTGGGTGCAGCTGGCAATCCTGGAGCGGGAGACCCGCACACACGCTGGGCGCTGCTCCCGGCGCGGCGGTGGCTGCAGAGCTCTCGGACATCGCTCCCGGCCCTCGCCGACAACAGAAGGCGCTCCCCGGCAGGTGCGGAGAGCAGCCGAGGATGCCGGGACCCCGTAGCCCACCCGAGGATATCGCTCCCTGAGGAACCCCGCAAGCACCCCCAGTTTCTCTGGTCCAGGCGTCCTCTGGCTCCACTTCCCCACCAATATCCCAGACTTGCCCCCTGACAGCTCTGCCGCAGTGGGACCAGGGATCCCGGGACGTGCATTCCTGTCCCAACTTGCGCGGGGGGCACAGCCCTGCCCATGGCTCCAGGATGGCTGCAGGATCCGACCCTTCCTAGGGCAGATGTTCTGGGGCATCTGCAGACCCGCTGCCACTTTGGGGACAGCCAGATCTGAGAGCAGGAACATCCCTGCGACCCACAGCAAGGCTGACTGGGAGCCACAAGGTGGGGTCCAGGCTCGGCACAGCCAAACCCCCACCCCAGGCACACAGGGTGGAGCCAAGGCCTGTCACTGTCTCCTGCTCTGGCAGCAGCTGCAGCAGGCCGAGGGCTGTCTGGCTCCTAGCCTCACCCCATGAGCCACCCTAGCCCCATTGCCCTCGGGAAGTGCACTGGGTTCTGCTGGGACTGCCCGGAAAGCAGCTGTTGTTTTGCTCGTTGCTGGTCCTGGCACGGGCTGTGGCAGGAAGCAGATCCATTTCCCTGAGCACTGGGCTTGGCCGCAGCCACAGCGCTGAGCTCAGGCAGGATGTTCCCCCCAGTCCCACTTCCCAGAGCAGCTCCTGCTGCTTTGTCCCTGGCTTGCTCCTGTCCCAAGCGCATGAACCTCGGTACCCTGCCATGCTCTGTGGCAGCCTGGGCCCACGTCCAGGCAAAGCAGGTGCCAAGCATGGGAATGAGCTCCCCAAGATCACTCTGCCCCATGGAGGGTCTCGCCATTGGGTCACAGAGGGTGATGGTTGTGCCTTCCCCTGGCTGCCCCGAGAGACCATCCCCAGCTGACAGAAGAACAGGCTCAGGGCAGCACGGGGCTGCAGGGGTTATTTTATTCTTTGCTTTGGTCTATACAAAAACAACTTACAGAAATAATAAAATCTTCCATTCCTGACCCACACTCCAGTAACTGTCCATCCCTTTCCAGCTGGAGTGTTAAACCACCATCAGATCTAAAGCCTCTTTTAAAAAATGCGTTAGATAAGGGAGGAGGGGATGGAAACACACCACTCACCAAAGAGAAGGGAAACGGGTTAAAATGTGCAACAAAGATCGGTACAAGGACACAGTTCCTAATGCTGGAGTCACTCCTCTATGGGGACTGGCAGGACAGGGACACGAAGTCAGCTCCCAGCGGCTGATGGGCAAGAATTAAACCTCAGACACCCCGAAGGTCCTGGGACACGGACCCTTTGCTTTCAGCAAACTCTAGATTGGCCTGATTCAGTTGGAGTTTGCAGCAAGCAAAGGGTTTTTCCACGTCAGATTCCTCTCCTAGAACACTAACACGCAGAACAAATTGTGGGGAAGTTAGAAAGCACAAACTTAAAGACGGCAAAAGCCGTTGGCACCATATTAAAAATAAAAAAGAAATATATATTCATAGAAAAGACTATTTTGCCAATGAAAGATCACTAACGGTGCAAGGTTTGTGTTTTAAAGCTTCAGAAACAGTATCTTGGATGCTGGATGTGGCAGCAGGTGCTCGAAGCAGTCCCAGGAGGAAGGACCTTCTCCACAGACCCACAGCGAAGAAAACAAATCAAAAAATAAAACCTCTCGTGGGAATGGAAAAGTTTTGTCTTCTCAGGCACTTCTGTCTCCCAAGTCCTTCTCATGAATGCTCAGCTCTGGGGCCACCCTCTTCTGCATGGAGAGAACACCTGCAGTGGCAGAGAACTCCTGTCATCCACCAAGGGGGGATTTGGGAGGAGACCAGAGTGTGGGACTCCCTGGGCCCACAGCTGATGGGGACATTGATCTGTGGCAGCGCCAGGGGCCCCGTGGTGGCACCAGGGTCCCCCCAGCATGCCAGGTGCCATCAGGCAGCCCTGCCTCCCCTGGCCACCCATCCTGCCACAGGGGCACATCCCAGGTGTGCTGGCAGGTACCTGGTGTGGGGCTGCAGGCAGGTTAGGCGAGCATGTGGTCAGCGAAGGGCGCTCGGACACCGTCGCTGTAGGCATCCATGGGGTAGTCCCCGTCCATGTCCATGTGCATGTCGATGGGGTCCAGGGGGATGTCACCCGAGTACATGGGGCGGTAACCAGGGTCCAGCTCTGCAGGAAGGGATGTGGCAACCTCAGCTCCCAGCAGCCAATGACTTCTCCAGATCTCAGCCACCTCCTTGTCCCCCCACCCAGGGCAGCGCGGTGCTGTAAAAGGACCCTACAATCCCCTAGCCCAAGGGCATCAGCTGTGTGTGCTCCCTGGGAGGTGAGCATCCCACTGTTCACCCTCAATCCCCAGCACACTGGGCTGGCATTTGACTGACAGCCACATGAAAAAGCTTTTAAAACCAGCCTGGCTTGGTGACATGAGGCAACTGCCCCCCAGAACCCAGCCCATGGGGACCCTGCAAGGAGGCCTGGTACCGTACTCACCATCTGAGTAGGGCTCGTTGATGGGGATCATGCTCTGAGCCTATGGAAGAAGGTGGCACAATTGAAGGGATTCATTTTCACGATGCTCAGGGGCCACGTGGTGGCAAGCCCTGTCCCAGGTCACCACCTGGGACATGACCCAGCAGCTGAGACCACATCCCACCCACCTCCCACTGTTTGACAGTCACTCCTGTCTGAGCTCTGGTTGGAGGTGCCAGAAACAGCTTTTGGAAGCAGGACGGGGCCATCCCCTGACACCCTGATTTCCCCAGGGTAAAGATCTTGTTGGGATGCTCACCGCTTCCCAGGCTGCTGGGTCATGCTTGAAGAGGGAGTTGGTGAGCTCCACGGACACACGTTTCCTGTAGTCAGGGTTCTTGTCCTCCGAGATGCGGAAGAGCACAGCGGCCGCATAGGTGGCTGTAGGGATGGCCAGCAGCCTCAGCTCCTGCTGCCATGCAGCATCAGAGCCCCAGAAGCCCCAGCTGGGACATTGCCAGGAGAGTCCCCAGCACAGCCCCCGGCACGGCAGCACTCACCTGTTCCCTCATTCCGGGAGTGCAGCAGCTCCATCAGGGGAGCCGAGGCGCCCTCGGCATCGATGGCATCGGCTGCCTCCTTGTCCTGGGCCAGCTCACACAGCACGCCGGCTGCCACACGCTGGATGTTCTCCACCGGTGAGTACAGCAGCTGCCAGGAGAGATCAGCGGCCGTGTGAAGCAGCCAGCAAGGAGCCCCTGTGCTCTGGGCATGTCCTGATGCACGGGGCCACCAGCCCAGGGCTGCAGCTCCCCGTGCAGGCTGGGCAGGAGGTGGCCCAGTGCAGCCCCTGTGTCCCCACAGCCCTGACCTGCACAAAGAGAGGGATGGTGTTGAGGCGGAAGATCTCCATGCGGTTCATGGGGTCTCGGGCCAGGATGTGCAGTGCCCCTGTGCAACCCTCCACAATCTCTTCCATCTTCACTCCATCCTGCCAGGGAACAAGAGCTCAGCCAGGGCCCTCACACACCAGGGCATGGCCACCTGAAGCGTGGGCACAGGGTATCCCCAGGGACAGGCTGGGTTTTGGGGTGCCAGGCTGTGCTGGGAGCAGGGCAAAGGGGTGGGACTCACTGTGTAAGGCTGTTGTGTGCCGGCGGCTGCGTGTCGCTGGGCATCCTGGTGAGCCTTGACCAGCAGCTGGACCAGGCGGGGGATGACTGCAGCCTCCTGCAGCGGGGCATGGTTGGCTGGACACAGGGCCAGGTTGCGGATCAGGCCTATGGTAGCCTGGAGGAGAGGAGGAGGAGGAAGGAGTGATTTGGCTCAACTGCAGATCAGAACAGCACGTGTTCCCCGAGAGACCCACTGGCTGCACCCCTCCCCATCTGCCCCACCCCATCCCCTCTGTGGTGCAGGATGACTCAGCTTCCCCCCGGCCCCGGATCCATCCTCTCCCCAAGCTGAGCTTCAATTCCAACAAGCAGCAGGCATGAGCCACTTCCTTCATCAGCAGCTGTCAAAGACACGACCCAACAGGAGCAGGACTGTGGCAGCAGCAGCCACCATCACTCTGTGCACAGCACCAGCTGCTGACCCCCTCAGCAGCTCACCCCACAGAACAGCAGGCAGGGCCTCCTGCCCCCAACACCCCTCTGGCCCCTTTACCTTAACCAGTGGCCACTGGTTGGGCTGGTTGAGGAGCTTGACGATGGCAGGGATGCCGTAGTTGAGCCGCACCGAGTTCTGCGCCATCTCAGCCTCGGGGTGCCGGCTGGTGAGGTGCCGCAGGGCGCACACGGCCGGCTCGGTGATGTCCTCCTTGTCACCCGCCCGCAGGATGGTGTGGATCAGGGCCTCCACCCCGTTTGACTGCGTCACCAGTGTCTTGTTCTTGCTGTTGTTGCAGGTCAGGTTGGAGAGGGTGCCAGTGGCACAGGTCAGCACGTTCACATCATCAGAGCTCAGCTGGTTCACCAGGATCTTGAGAACACCGTCCAGGCCCTCCTGCAGGAGTGGGGATGAGAGGTGGGAGCAGCACACACAGCCAGACCCAAGTTCCAGCCGCCATCTGGCCCCACGTGCCCCCAGCAGGCAGCGATGGGGGGGCTACAGTGTTCCTGACTCCCACATAGCTCCTTTTCCATCCCTCCATGGTTCCTTTTCCATCCCTCACAGCTGGAGCTGCTCCTTCACAGTGAGCCCCAGCCACTGTAACATGTGCAGTTTCACTCAGAGTTTAATGTCTCCTGCTGGAATCACACTTCCAATGCCCCTGCCAGCACTCCCCACATGGTGATGGAGTGACCCCAGTCCTGGCTGTGCTGGTCAGCAAACAGCAGCGGGACAGGAAGGAGTTAAAGCACCATGACCACATCCTCCTTCAACCCTTCAGTCAGCAGAGCCAGCTTGGTTCCATGACAGCCAAAATAGTTTCCAGGCTGCATCAGCGCTAATCCGCATGGAGCGGCCCCAGCAGATGGGAAAACTCATCAGGAGGCAGCAAAGGGTGGGAGAGCAGACCCAGAGCAGGGCTGGAGTCACCTCTGTACCAGCTGCAGGGCACAACAGCCTTGGCAGCAGCTCTGCTGGCAGCTCCCTTAGGAGCTGGGCAGGCAGCCAGCCCAGGACAGGCTGACGAGGCTCCTGACCCAGAGCAAACTCCGGTGGCACCCGATGAGTGACCCTGGTGGCCTTGGCCCCACACTAGGGACACGCAGGAGTGCTGGCAGCCAGTTGGCATGGGCAGGGCCACAGGCAGTGAGCAGCACCCTGGCATGCAGGGCAAGCCCTGCTGTCGGGTAACTTGGGCACAGTGGGGCATCCCCTCACCCCGCCAGGCACAAGTGCTGCTGCAGCTCATGGAACAGGGAACATGAGGCTTTGGACTCAGCCTGGCATGAACTGCCCAGCACCCAGCATAGACATAGCTCTGAAATGTGGCACTGAAGCACAACCAGGGGTCCTGCAGACTCACCTGTTTGGTTGCCACGTCAGAAAGGTTCCGCAGGGTCCACAGGCAGTTCTGGACCAGCCTAGGGCTGGAGCTGGTCAGGTGCTTGCCCAACGCCTGCATGCCACCTGCAGGGAAGGGGACAGTCCTGTGAGCACCCCTGGCCATCCCAACAGGAGGAGAGTGAGCAGCAGCAGGGCTGCATGGGCTGGCCACCAGCTGATACTCCTGTACACAGAGCAGCCTCACGGCTCAGCAGAGGCCAAATGTGGCCTGTGAAGAGCTCTCAGACATCCAGGATGGATCTTGCCCTCACACAGTGCCAAGAACACGCATAAGTAGCCTCCAGAGCAGGAATCCAGGCCAGCACAGGTGGCTCCACTAGGCTGTGCAGACCTGTCCCACAGACATGTGGGAGGACACATCCTCAACCACATCACCCTGACACCACCATTCATCCTCCTCCTGTGGCTCTGCCCCAGGCTCTCTTACCAGCCTCAACGATGGCAGGTTTGTTGCTGGGACACACCGACAGCACCTTGAGCACGCGGCTCGTGGTCCACAGCAGCTTCTCGTAGTTGTAGCTGCGCATGATCTGCACCAGGGCCTGGGGTCCTCCGTTGGCCAAAATAATCAGCTGCAACACAGAATCCCAGAATGGTTTGGGTTGGAAGAGACCTTAAAAACCATCCAGTTCCACCCTCCACCACAAGCAGCAGCATATTCCACTAGACAAGGTGGCTTCAAGCCCTGCCCAACCTGATCTTGAACACTCCCAGGGATGGGGCATCAAGAGCGGAGGGCTGGGGTGTGGCAGTCCTGGGCTGCTGGGACCCCCTCTCCAGATTCCCCAGCTCACACCAGAACACAAGCCAGGCAGGAGTTTCAACCCCTTGGCATGCAGGAATGCTCTGGTCCCATCACCAGGGACGCACAAGATGGTGGGGTCTCCATTTGCTGCCTCCTGCACATCTGTGAGGTGCAAAGCAGGACAACCACCCCTCTCCTGCCTTCCCCACGTCTCTAGTCAGTCTGGGATCCCCATCCCACCTTGCTCTCCTGGTTCCCATAGGCCAGAAGCTGGAGGCAGTCAGTGGTGATGGCCAGGAACTTGGGGTTGTTCTTGTTCAGCAGGGGAACCATCTTCTGCAGCCCGTCGGCCAAACGCACGGCCATCTTGGCCCCCTCCTGGTACAGCAGCAGGTTGTGCAGGGTGGTGATGGCATAGAAGAGAACTGACTCCACGGGCGAGCTGTGGGCAGGCAGCACACACCACATCAGTGCAGGAACTACAGCATGCTCACTGGGCTGCAGTAGAGCCCCCAGGGCTGCCCTGAGCCCAGCACCCATCTGCACCCTTCAGTATGGCCCCAGGGAAGGGGCACCTCAGAGCCTGAGCCCCATCTCTGTGGCCACAGCAAGGTGGGTGAGGTAGCCACCCCCCTCCTCCTGCCCCAATGCAGGATCCACACACAGCAAACCCCAAGGGTTTTCACTGGTTCACAGTCTCCCACTCCCCTGTCTTGGTGAGCAGGAGGACCCACACTGAGGGCAGCATGAACGTTCCCTTCCTCTGCCCCCAGCCCAGGAGGAGCTGCCAGGCTCTGCCACCTCCCCACCACTGTGGAGTCCCCACCACCGCTGTGTACCTCAGCATCCTGACAAGGGCTGGGATGCCACCAGACTTGAAGATGGAGAGCAGGCCCTCACGGTGGTGCGAGAGGTTGTGCAGGATGCTGGTGGTGCAGCGGGCGGTGTCCAGGTCGCTGGTGCTCTGCATGGTGCGGACCACGGCTGCCACGATCTGCGGCGACTGCATCAGCGCGCGGCGCGACGCCTCCTTCTTGGAGAGCTGGTTCACGATCATGGCTGCCTTGCTCACAACCACCTGCAGGGAGAGGAGGGAGAGGTGTGGGAAGGGGTCTCACAGCAAGGACAGAATGCCAGGTGACATGGCTGGGCACAGGTGGGTTCAGTCCCGGTGCGGAGCGGAGGCAACCAGGAGTTTGGCCAAGAGGAGGGAGACAGACATGGCCGCAGAGCCCCATCTGTGCAGCAACTGAAAACCCAGAGACACATACAGCAGACACAGTTCCTTACCGGGTCCTCATCGTTGAGCAGCTTGGTGAGCTCTGGGATGGCACGTGTGGCCAGCTCGGCGTCATCCTGGTAGTTGATAAGGTGCACGATGGCTGATTTCAGCATCTGGGAGGGCTCTGCCAGGCGCTGCACGTTGGTCTGCTGCCCCTCCAGCTGGGTGGTGATGAGAAGCGAGCGGTCCTCCACCGTCTCGGGGTACATGGCGGCCCGGACGCGCTGGGCACGGGTCATGGCCAGCTGAGCCTCCATGTCCGCTGCAGGGGTGGACAGGGAGGCAGCGTAAGGCTCTCTCCAAGGAGCGCTCCCAGCCCTGCTTCCCAATCCCAACGAGATGAGCAAGAGCTTAGCGCAGTGACGCCGGCCACGTCAGCAGTCCCGGCACACTCTGCACAGAGCTGGAGCTTCAAAGTGTAAACAGATCCGGCAGCACAGAGATAAGACAACACTCAATTAGGCAGCATGATGAGGCAGTTGTCACACAAGGCCCATTAATTAAAAAATTAAGGATATTTGCAACTTAGGAGCAGCTGGCACTGGAAAAAAGGAGAACACTGAGCCCCTCCCCATGGAGGATGCTGAGGTGTGATACTGCAGTAGCCACCCATGGTCCCCACCTCTGCAGCACAAGGAGTGCACAGAGTCCCGTAGGGGGATCTGATCTCCGTGGGAGCTGGCAAATAAACCTTCCAGGCCTACTGCTGACCGGGAACTGCAGAGGCAAGCAGAACAAACCAGCCCCCTTTGAGGGGATAAAGCTGGGGGAAACATCTCCTTCACTCCAAGCTGCGGCTCCGCATCGTCTTCGCCTCGGCAGGAGAAGCCGTGGCAGTGGCAGTGTTATGGCACATGCTGGCAGCTCTGTCAGCCACGCTGGGACAAGCTTCCCAGCAGGCAGACAGGCAGTAGAGCAGGTGACAGATCTGTGGGCCAGGATCAGCTGTTCCCATCTCAAGCCAACCCGCTGGCACGCTCGGATGTGTGCGCCGCTCAGCGCCGGCGCGGGCTGACCACACACCACCCCCATGCAAGAGCCTCTCAGTGCTGGGAAGGAGGACAGGAGGGAGCATATTTTAGGCAGCAACAACTCCCAGGGTCTGGAAGCCAGCATGGAAGAGTACCCAGAAGCAGCATGGCTACGAGGGAGGAAGAGGAAGCCAGAAGCTGAGCAGCTGAGCCTGCAGATGTGCCGGGCCCCACAGCCCCTTACCTTGCGCTTGGCTCTGGCCCTGGTTCCCTCCCTGGCAGTAACTCGTGGTGGTCGTCTTCTTGATGGTGTACTGTTTCCCATAGACCTCGTCATCATCCCCGAGGCACTTGCTGCTGACGGAGGGCACCTGCGTGTTGACGCCGGAGTGGATTCCGGAATCGTAGGTGTAGGTCTGCTGCCACTCCGTCACCTTGATTGGCTGCTCCATCATGTTCATCACCTCCATGGCTGCTCTGCGGGGTGGGGAGGGGAGAGGTTACACCTCCAGGAGAGCCCGGGTTGCCTCAAGACCGTCCTGCCCCTCTCCTGCCCCCGAATGGCAGGACCCTCCTGCCCCTCTCCTGCCCTTGAAAGGCACGGCAGCCCCTGGTCCAGCAACCGGCCCCTGCACAGCCCACGAGCAGATGGAGCCGATCCCTATCTGCCCTCCTCCCCCACTGGAGATGAAAGGCGGCACCGGGATGACGAACCCAAAGCTCAGCACTTTGTTGCTCGTGTTCAGACATGAACCGCGGCTGAGTCTCACAGCGCTGTGTCTCACAACACCGTGCCTCACCACTGCCACGGCCAAGATGTGGGCAGGCTCTGCCCAGCACAGTGGGACACCACAAGCTCCAGGGTCCTCCAGCTGCCCATGGGCTTTTTTAAGACCCCTTTCCAGAGACAGGACCTGCAGAGAGCTGGGGACATGCCAGGAGTTCCAAGTGCCATATGGCTGGAGCTCCAAGTATAAAATGAACCTTTTTAGAAGCTTCCTGGGACACTCCTAAAGCACCTAAAAATAAGCAGGCAAAGCCACTGGCTCAGCTCTCCCATGGGTGCTCAGCACCTCAGGCGCCCACGGTGTGGTCTGGGTCTGGGCACTCCCCACTCAGTGCCAGGACAGGGCAGCCCGGCACATCCCAACACTCAGGACAAACCAGCCAAGGTTGCTGGGAGCAGGGCTGGGATTTCCTTGTCTTTAATTTGGGGATATAGAGGGAGGGAGGATGGCTCACGGATTAATGCCTGAGCTCACTCAGGGCTGTGAGTCACCAGGCCTGCATCCAGGCCCCCGGCAGGGCCAGGAGGGATGGAGGCAGGCGGGGAGGGAGGGTTGGAGGCAGGCAGGGAGGGAGGGGTGGAGACAGCACCCGCCCAGCCCTGCGCTGACCCATCACCCAGGATTCCGATCCCTTCCCTGCCGCGCACGAGTGCAATGAGTCAGAGTTTCACAGGCGATAAGCAGCGAAGGGAGCAGCTGCCGCCCAGCATACCTGGGCGCAGCAGCACCCACTTCCAAACAGTCTAATTACCACCTGCACCGGCCCCGATTCCTGCGCCGGGGCTAGACTGGGGCGGCCGCGCACCCCTGGCTCCGCTCCAGCCGCCAGCACAGCGCGGGATCCGCAAGGACCAGCCGGGCCGGGGCAGCACCCTCCTGGGGGAGCGAGGACACCGAGCTGAGCCCCCCGCCAGGCCGGCGGCTGAGTCAGGGCGTCGGGTGGTGGCCGAGGACGCGGCTCCGTGGGGCGTCCCGGCGGGGCACGGCGCGCACGGGCTTGGCGCGGCTCGTCCCACCGCTGCCGGCTGTTCCCAAGGAGCGGCCGAGCCCTCGCCAGCTGCACAGACCGCCGCTCGCAGGGAGGAATCCCAAACCCTCATTCGCGGGAGCATCGGCCAGATGGGAAACAGGAGCGAGCCACGCTTGTCCCCCCGGCTGGGAGCATCCTGCAACCCCCCGCACCCAGCCCCAGCCCCAGCCGCCTTCCCGGAGCCGCGGCAAGGCGCTGCTCCTGCCAATCCAATATTTTTTTGAGCTGTCAAGCAGCACTGGCAGACTCAGAGCAGATATAATGGGCTGTGCATAACGCACGATGGTCAGGCAATGGAGGGACCCGCTAATGGAGGGCGGTGGAGGCAGAGCCTTCCCACGGCGGGTGGGAGCTGGGATGTCTGAGCAGTGGGGCAGGACAGTGTGTGACACACGGTGCCAGGGGCGAGAGGAGAGACAGCTCTGCTCCCCACCCCGCGTCACAGCAGGGATGGGCTGTGAGAGCCCCGGTGCGGAGCTGGGAGTGCCGCGGTGCTGCACACCCGCACTTGTGTGCTGCTGCACTGGTATTTGGGAGCACAAGTCCTGCAGCTGGGTCATCCTGGCCATGGTGGTAGAGTCTCCAAATTGTGTCGGGGAACTCAAGAGCAGCTATAGTCATGCCTTACAGAGTGTGGAAGTGGTAGGCCAGAGAGCACTCTGTGGCGCTGGCAGGGCACATCACCATGGTGAAGGAGTTGGGTGAGCCAGCACCCATCCCATCTGCAGAGCCCCAGCAGCAGGGCCCCAGCAGCCCAGCTAAACACTGGAAAGCTGCCCTGGACGAGGTGGGCAGAGGGAGAGCAGAGCTGAGGGCAGAAAATATCACACGACCAGGGCCAGGGCAGGGACCCCAGGCAGCAGTGAGACAGATCTGGCAGGGGCTGATGCTGCTGCACCATTGCTGAGCAGTGACATCCGCTCCACAATTTACAGGCATCAGACAGGCACTTAATTTTCCAAACCTCCAGGAGCTGGACTCAGACACCATACAGAGCCCTGCATTATGCATGAGCCACCCCTTCCGTCTGCACTGTGGCACCCAGGGACATCAAACGCCAGCACAGCTCCTGGAGCTCAGACACGAGCTCTGGAGATCAGCCCCAGATGAGGCCCAAGCAGGAGAGCGGGACCAGGAGCCCCACAAAAGAGACACAGACACCTGTCCTTCCCCTGAGCATCCCCCAAACAGCATCTGCTCATCACCACAGGGGCCAGCGAGGCCAACAGCACCCGAGGTGACAGGGCCAGCGGAGCAAATGTCAGACACTCCTACGGTGAGCAGTGACATTTTCTGAACCCTGTCTCAAGTGCGCCCTGCTCATCACTCAGTGAGGGGCAGACGCTGACACAAGCTTCTCCCCCATCCTCCACAGCTTGGCTCTGTCCTCAGGTGTCCTCTCTCATCAGCAGGATCAGTGGGAGAGGGGCACCAGGGTGCTGGTTACACTTGGGTTCACCTGATCAGGAGCCATTTCCTGGCAGTGTTTCTAGGGAAGTGCTGTAGTGACAAAGGAGCCTCATGCAGGAGGGGAAAGTAGGGTATTACTTGGGGCACATGTGAAAATACCCACACTGAAGGGTCAGCCACGAGCAGGGGGCATGTCTGGGTGGGCTCCAGCCTCCCCATATCAGGCCTGTGTGCAGGATGATTGCTGTTGAGCCCAGCCCCTACCTCCCCCCACCAGGCTGGTGGATCAGGAAGGGCAGAACAGTGAGGGCAGAACAGTGACACCAGGCCTCACCTGAGCCCCACTCCACACAAGCCTAGACCCCAGGGAAACAGGACTTGCTCCTGGGAAGTGAGAAATCCCCCAGGAAACAGTGAGACAGATGTGGGGGACTGCTCAGAGGGGACAGCATGTTTGGGGAGAACCTCCAGGCTGCTCCTGCACCACAATGGGGAATGGGCCAATACACCTGAGGGGCTTCAGCCAGGGGATGCAGGGCAGGCAGGGTCTTCAACCACCCAAGCAGGGCACTGCCAGGAAAAGGTTAATCCCTCTCCCACCACTTCCCTGAGCCAGGAAGGCAGAGGAAGCTCCCGCGGGCTGTCGGGCACCGGCCAGCAGCTCATCCGCCCCCAGAGCCATTTGATCAGCGTCCAAGCAGCACCGGCCCCCCGGGACACCGTCTGCGGAGGAAATCTCTGGCAAACATGCAGCCCCAGGCCTGACTAGCCCTTCTCACCAGCTGCTGTGAAACCTTCAGACTCACCAGGCAGGACACAGCCAGCAGACAGGGCTGAGGTGCCCAGAGCAGCAGCAGGAAAGCAGTGAGTGCTGCTTCATGCAGAAATAACTGTTCAGAGGCTTCTTGGGGAGCAGCAGTCCCTAGGATGAGCAGTCGTGATCTCCAGTGTGGGGTCACCCCAACAGGAGCAGGTGGGGGGCACAGGGCACCCTCACAAGCCCCAGGCAGGGGCTGCACCAGACCAGGCACTGGGTCTCAGGGTCAGTGGGTATGAGGGGCAGCCTGAGCTCATCACATGCAGGTCCAGCCTGCCCTGATCCCAGCATGGAGCAGTGTGGTGCCAGCAGGGGGCTGCCAGAGCCCCCCAGAGCCCCACCCTCACTCACATCCTCCAGGAGCAAAGGGCAGCAGTGCTGCGGGGGCCCTCATGCAGCCACAGCATGTGAGGGGCTGAGCTCGGTGGTGGGAGCCTGCGAGTGGCTGCAATTACAGTCGCCGAGGCTTTTAAGGAAAGGGAAGAGGCAGTTAAGGCAATTCAATAAATGCAGCACAAGAAAAGACTCTATTTTAGAAGCACTTACGCTACACACAAGCCATCTCCGGTCCCCCCCTTCCCGGAGCAGCCGGGGATTAGCAACTGCCCCCTCAGACAGCCCTGGCCTCGGCAGCCACAGCTCAGAGCCTTCCCAAAAACAAGGGCACCCAGAGCCCTACGCACCCTGGGGAGCTGTACCTCAAAGTCCCCCAACCCCACCCCAGAGCCTGAAGGTGCTCTGAAGCGACAGCGAGGGCTGTGGAAGCTGGGGCAGCCGCTAACGAAGGCCCCGCAGACACTGTACAAAAGCTTCAGTGGTTTTGAAGAGGATCCTCAGGAACACACAGCGGGAGCAGGCAGAGAAAGGAGCTTGTCAAGACCTCACCAGCATCAATGGGAAGCGTTCGAGTCAGATCCCGGCACCAGGAGCCCTTTCAATGGGGCTTTACAGGGAAGATGAGTGCAAGAATTCAAAGGGGAACGAGAGCAGCTTGAAGTTTAATGAGGAGGAGACAACGGCAGGGGATCAGCCTCTTGTTAGAGCAGGCAAAACCACCGGCCTGGCCTTGCACACAAAGGAGCCCATGGCCTTTGTGTATGGATGTACCCAGGTACAGAATGGCTCCTGGCTGCCCCACCAGCTCTGACAACTGCGGGGCACTCAGGAAAGGCAGTGGGGTGGGAGAGCTTCAGATTCGGGCTCTTCACTGGAGAGGGCTCTACACCTCTTTTATATTCCAGCTACCATTATGTTGCTACATTTGAGCTGCTGAATGCCTCGTGCAAAGCTCCAGCTCCTCTTACTGGGGGTGCTGCATCCCCCTGAGCACCAGACCAGGCTCTGGCAGCAGAGTGGCCCCAGAACGTGGCAGCTCTGCCATGACCTGCTGCGCTTAGCTGATGCTCTCCATCAGCCCAGATCATGTCCCCGAAAAGCCTCGCCTGCACCTGAATTAACAGCTCCTGACAGCTCCAGCACATGCCAGGCCCAGGCTGTGATGTTTTGGCACTTCACATCACAAACCAACACAGCATTATCCATCAAGTGCTCTCCCGCTGTAAATGCACGCACAGCACCGAGCATGACACCCACCCCCCGCTCCTGTGCGGGGGGCAGGGCCCACAGCAGGACCCTCAGCCCAGGGAAAGCTTTCCCAGGGACCCTTACCTGCCAAAGACCCACTGTGGAGTCCCTGGCAGCACATCCCCCTCCCCACATCCCTAGTTGTTGGCACAGACACCTCCACCTGCAGCAGCACCAGGATTAGGAAGACCCACATAGGCTCATCTCCTCCTCACTGTTTTCTGATGTCATTAGAATCACGTCTGGGAAAGATGGGAATTTGCCACTTGTCCATGGAAAGGAGAACTGGCATGGTAATATTAATCACAATTACTCTATCTGGATTAAAAAAAAAATCAAAAATCATTATTTTGTTTCAATAAGCACAAAGAACAAGTTGTTCTTTAAGAACACTCTAATTGCAGGCTCTGGACCTTGTTGGCTGTTCCCAGCTCCAGTCACAACGTCCAGGACACAGGGTTTGCTCCTCTGGCCCTGCCAGAGGAGCTGGGGCAGTGAGGAGGAGGGCAGAGGTGCTGAGCCCCGGCTTAATTTCTCCATCCAGTTGCATTACAGCTGCAAAGTTCAGACGCTTCACAAGAAATTATCACCAACAGCCGTCAGCACCCGGCCTGTCGGAGCAAGTTAATGATTTGTCACCAGGGCTCTGCCCGCGCGTCACCGCGATTACGGCAGGCTCTGCCAGCAGCCAAAGGTCTCTCCCCCCGAGAGAGGAACGCTGTTTTCATCCAGCCACGGACCCCCAAAAGCCACGGGGGACCCCAGCGCACCCACCCCACGGGGTCTGTGTCCCACGGCAGTCCACCGGGGCAGCCCCCCCTGGAAGGCACGGCCACCGTCACCCCCGCCCAGGTGTGATCAGCCAAGCGTGGGATATTGGGAAAACACCGAGCATTCCGCCTCCACCCCGCCAGAAGCTCCGCGCCTGGGAAGGAGGCCGAGGACTCGCTGGGAACAGACAGCGCAGATGTCGCGGGCTGCCCGACAAGCCCCGGCAGCCGCGGCACGAAGCTCCTGCCCTGTTTCCAAAGCGATTCCAGAGCCGAGAGTCCAAGGCGTGCCAGGATGCCTCCAGGCCCGTCAGCAGCCGCCGCAGAACCCATCGGGGATGGTGTATTTAGAAGGGTATTTCAAACCTCTGCTTAAATAGAAACATCTTCACCTCCCCCCTCCGCAGCCATCGACAAACCGGGTGTGGCTGCAAAGCCAGCCCTGTTTAAGCACAGACATGGTGCTGAGGTCAAGTTTTAAGCCTTTTTGGGGAGGGAGTACCTGCACTTTCCCACCCCGTTGTCCACCACTTGTGTCAAGTATGTCCATGAGCAAAGAGGGGTAAAACCAACGCTCCCAGGGCAGAGAAGACGATTCAAGGTACCAATGCAGCCCTGCTGTCCTCTCATGCTGCCATCCCCAGGCGTTTCCATTCACACAGACCCACCCGGGACACCACACGGGGCTGAGACTGACCCCTACCCCCAGCTCTGAGTTCCCACACCCCCTGTCTAGGTGGGGAAGCACCAGCTGAACACCGAGGCAGGCTTACACTGCTGCTATAGACACTATGTTTCTTTTTAACTTCTCTTAATTAGCATCCAGTCTAATTTAAACCTTCAAAACCCGCACAAGCGTCGGTACAGATGCTGCAATTAAAGTTCTACAAGTTCTCTGTGCAGAGGCTCTGCTCTCTCAGCCTGCGGAGCAGGGCCAAAGGCAGCTTCGCTCCCAGGCTCTGCCATCTGCGAGCGGCAGCGCGCCCGGCAAAAGCGCCGTCTTAAATCCCGGAGATCTGGAAGTGTGATAAAAAGCCAAATCCCATCAAGCGCTCCCACACCAAACCACAGTCTTGAAGGGAAAGACTGTGTCAGGAACGGTCTGAGCTGCAGGAGCCGTGCAGCTGTACCGCAGTGCCTGCCCGGCTGCGAGGGCTGAGTAAGGATTTCAGGTGGGGGAAACAAAGGGGTGAGTTAATAGGATTAGGGCAGCGCCGAATGATACACTGAATTGCGGCACGGGGACCAGAGGGGACATTCCCCAAGGCTCTCGGCTGCAGCCCGGCCACGATTCACCCGCGGTGCCGCGGAGGCTCCAGGCACGGTGCACAAACTACTCGCACACCCAGCCCCAGGAGACCCCTCCCAGCAGCCCGGCTCGTTCCCGCAGCCCACCCCCCCGGAGATGAACGCGCTTCCTGGAGCCGGCAAGGACACGGCACATCGCCCAGACAATAGACTGTAACGCCATTGTCTGAGGAAGGGCCCCGCACGGCCGCCCCACCTTTCCCCAGCGCCCTGAGCCCTGGGGACCCACGTCTGTCCCTGCTCCCGCTCAGCAGCCACAGTGCAAGGAGGGAGCACAATCCTCAGCCACCGCTGCCAGGAGCTCCGTGCGTCCCCGTCCTGATGGCCAACTTGTTTAAGCCAAATTAGCAGTAAAATGGGTTTTTCATGACGCTTCATGGAAATCCTCCAAAACAATGAGCGATCACAGGCTTCAAACGTGTAAACACAGTTCCAGTGGGTGCCCTGCACCCTTCCAGCCAGCTCCGACACCGACAAGGACACAGAGATGGACCCCCATAATTTTCTCATCCCTGTTTCCGGCTGGGCCGGACACTCCAAGAGCGGAGCCTGGAGCAGCCCCCGCGGACACTGCACCTGCCCTGGATGCGGCTGACAGCCCGGAGCAAACGCCCCCGGCACCGCTCCAGCTCCATCCCCGCGGCAGCTGGCAGGGAGACGCTGCGCCCCCGGCTCCCCACCAGCCGATGGCAGACGGACACCAGACCCGAGAGCTGGTCGGGGCTGGCACCAGCGCCAAAACCAGCACGACGTGGGCTGGAGCAGGAGGTGAAGCGACTGAGGGGGCTGTGTCACGGGGCGTCCCCAGCCCCCACCACCCTTCTGGTATGGAGAAGCTGACAAGGGAACATCAAACCAGACACGGGACTCACCCAGGCACTGCAACAGCTTTAGGGGGAAGCCAGAAGTGCAAGAACTTCCAGCCTGGCTGGAGAGGGTGCAGACTGATGCTCTCACACCCGTGCAGGCACAACGGTGGCACAGGTCACCCTGTCCCGTCCCCAGCAGCAGCCGTGCCCTCCTGAGCACGCTCCTCTCCCAGCACACGTCTCCCCGCGTTGCTCGTATGACAGCCCACGTTTGCCTTCTCCGGGCAACTCCCAGCAACATTTCAGCATTATCCTTTCATCTGTGCTGTAAACCTGATTAATTAAGCTAATCACTCAGCTAACGCAATTAGCGCGCTCTCTCCTCTGCAAACATCAGACAAACAGCCAAGTTTCGCTCCCCCCGCAGCTTCCTGGCGCGGATGTCCGCTGTCAGGGGCTGAGCTGGGACCCCCTGTCCGCACTGTGCCCAGCACTCCTAACCCGCAGGGGGCTGTCTGGGTGATGTCGGGTCACCTGTATTCCCCTCGGCCCCCTCAGCCCCCAGACCTCACACGCCTGGCGGTGGGCGAAGGGTAGCCCCGGCCCCGCGGATAGGGACGGCGATGTCCAGATGATCCGAGGTGGCCTCGAGAGCAGCACGCGGTGTCGCCAGGTGTGACTCTGGGCAGGGAGCAGCCCAGTTTGCGTAAGAGCCCCACAGCACCGGGCGAGCGCCGTGCTAGGGCCTCGCCCGCCCAGCGGCAGCTCCGGGCGGGGCCGGGGACAGAGTCGCCGCCTCGCACAGGAGCGCGGAGCAGCGACTCCCAAACTGGCTCCCGCGGCTCTGGGAAGGGGCCGGGACAGCCTGGGGCAGCCCAGCTGCCCATGGGGGACCCGCCCAACTGGTCCCGCGCAGGACCGGCCGAGCTGACGGGCAGCACACGGGCAGCCCTGCCCCAGACAGCGGCAGCGGGGCCGAGCCGGGACGCTCGGTGCTGCCCGGCCCAGACACCCAGGTCCTCCCCACCCCGAGCGCAGCCGCTCTCCAGCCCCGCACGGCGGAGTCCGCAGGGCCCCGGTGCAGCCCAGCCCGAAACGACCGACAGCCACGACCCTGGCACCGTTCCGACCGCCCCAACTCTGCTCACCAGACCCTCCCCGCCGCGATCTCCGCCAGCCCGGTCCTCTGGACCGGTCCCCGCTCACCGGAGCGATACCTGCCCGGTTCCGCCGGCCTACTGCCGCTCACCGTCGCTCCACCATGCCCGATGCTCGCTGACTCGGCTCCACTCACCGTCGCTCCCCGTGCCCGGTGCCCCGCCCC
>VZSR01003818.1:363553-430121 GCA_013398615.1 Brachypodius melanocephalos
AGGTGAGAGACAGCGCTTCCACCGCCCCTGCAAGAAAAAGGGAATTCATGGCTGTGCGCTGAGCGGGAGATCCGGAGCACAACGAGAGAGCTCTCGGCACAAGGAAATGGGCACACGGCACAGCACGGCACGACATGGCAGGGCAGGGCACAGCTGAGGTGTCAGCCAGAAATCTCATTCACACTCTCTTGGTCAAGGTCGAGGGTGTCAGGGAAGCGCGATGATGCCTTCACCATGTAACTCATCTCTTCCTGCAGCCTTGCCCCTGCATCCCCCTGCATCCCACCTCCATGTCCCCAATCAGTCCCTCTGTATCCCATCTCTGCACCCCTGGCACTGCCCTGCAGCTCGACTCTTCGTGTCCTGGGGGACAGGATGCTCACCATCACAGCCACAGCTGGGGTCACACCACTGCTCCCGGAGCTGCTGCTCCTGCCTGGCACTCCCAGGCGTGATGGATGCAGCCAACCCGTGCACATCCAGTGGCTGCAGGTGGGAGCAGAGAAGGGACCCCAGGCACCCCAGCTCATGGCTGCAAGGGGCTTTGCCTGGTGCCAGTAGATCAGTGGGAGCAAGAAGCTGTCTTCTCCACATGAGTGTGAGGCTGGGGAGGGGACACAATACCCGGGTGTGTGTCAGAGAAGGGTGGAGGCCCCTTGGGCCCAGTGCCACCCTCGCCCAGCTGTTGGGAAGATCCACAGGCCTTTGTCCCCTGGGCTGAGTGCTTCTCGCTCATCCGTTCGCGAGTGCTGCCGGCCACACCCCACCAGGCTGGCACTTCCCTCCCGAGATGGCTGTGACACAACGGTGACAAACACCACACCTTCCAAGTGATAGGACAGCCCTGTCCCGGCGCAGGGGTGCAGTGGGTGCTCCTTCCCAGCACTGTGTCCCCGAGCCCTGAGCTTTGCCCACGGATCTGGGGGCTCAGCCCCTGCCCAGTGCCCCGCAGAGCTGGAAAAGCCCCGGTGAAGAGGGGTTCCAGGCAGGGCAGGGTGGGGTGCTGGCAGCCTGTTGCCACCCCCTTCCTTCCATTCCCATCCCTTCCCTTCCCCGGGGCCAACGCTGTGATTCAGCCTCTCAGTTTCAGTCCTCGTAGCCAATTTCCATCCCGAGCAGGAGAATGGCAGGGAGGAGCCAGCGGCCACACACTGCCCGACACCTGTGCCTAGGACTGGCACAGCCTTGTCAGCACCAACAGCGACTCCCAAAACGCCCTGATGCAGGCAGGAGGCAGGTCATCCCACCCTGCAACCCTCCACCTTCATCGGGGGGTGCAGGCTGCACCCTCCGATCCAGAGCAGGATGATGCATCCCCAAGGAGCAGTGTCACAGTGTTGCACCCCAAAACAATCATCAGCTCATGCATATCACACCCCAAAGACCCATATGGTGTACGACATGCTGCCCTCCAGCCCCCTGTAGATCCCCCATCCACCCCACCTGACAGCCTCCCCTGCACAATGGGGGTGTCATGGATCCCAATTGGGGACCCCCTCAGGGAACCCAGAGCCTCACAAGAGCCTGGCTGCTCTCATGGCCTCCATGGGTCCCCAGCCCCACAAGTTCCCCCAAGCCACCTGTGGTGACATCCAGGCCTGAACTAATCCCTTCCTCTCCCACAGCAGGGCCTCTCCTACCCTGAGCTCCTGGATCTCATGGTGGCAGGACATGGAAGGTGGAGGCAGCTGTGAAAAGACCAGTCTGGATTTTATTAAAATTTCAGCACCAGTAAATATATAAAAAGAGCAACTGTGCAAGATGGGAAGTCTTAAATTAACGGAGCTTAAGGCTAGAGAGGGCTGGTGTGGCAAAAATTCAAGGCACAGGCAGGGCACGGGCACCACAGCCTCAGCAGGCTGCAGCCCCGTGGTGACATGGGGACATGGCACACCAGGAGCCCCCTGTAGCACCAGGCTGGGGGTCCAAGGGGACCTGGGCTATGGGAGCTGGCAGATTGCCTGGAAGGGAGCAACAGGAGCAGGAGCCTCAAGAAGGGGCAGGACCAGCTCCAGCAGCATTGTGCATTGCTCCTGAAGTAGGGGTAGCCCCCCAAGCCCCTCCAAGACAACACAAGGGTCAATCCTGGTGCATCATCCACATTTCCTGGGGAGCAGCTGAGGGACACAGAAAACTCCAGTGCTGTGGGGCATCACTGCTGGTCAGGGCTCCTGGGGCATCAAGGACAGGGATGGCCCAGGCTCCTGGGCAGGCAGGGACGTTCAGGGCTGCTGGTGTTCCACTGATGAGAATTGGTCTGTGCCAGGGCAGCAGATGTCCAGGTGGCAAAGGCAGCCCTGCTGCAGGATGCTAGGCAGGATCAGCCTCTCCCCATGAGTCTGAGTTTCTACCCGTGGCTGGGAGGAGCCCAAAGCCCCATGTCCCCGAGATGGCACCACCATCCAGCTCAGTTGGTGCTGGGTGCCCCTTCACCTGGCTCATCATAGGATCTCTGCAAACAAGAAGAGTTTAGTGGCACCAGGGGTGTGGGCAGCAGACCCCCACCCTACAGCACAGCCCTCAGCCCTGGTATCAGGAACCTTGGTCATCTTTGTCTCCTTTGGTCTTGGGCTCCTGCCACCACTCTGCGAAAAAGCCCTCCTCGTAGTCACCTTCACCCTCGAACTCGCCATCAGAGGGCAGGTCCAGCACTTCTGGCCCCTCACCACCATCCACCTCCATCTGCAGCACAGGAGGGCAGGAGGAGGCAGGGGGGCTCTGCAGCCTCACCTGCAGTCTCTGCTCCAGGGCTGGTTTGGGGACTCAGATCCCCAACCTGAGGAAGGTCCCTGCAGCACCCACAAAAACCACCCAGCACCCCAAAAGCACCACCTGCATCTCGCATCAGGCTCACCAGGTACCTCATCATCATCCTGCAGGTACTGCCGGGCGAATTCCAGCATCTTCTTCTGAGCGGCCGTCTGGTTGTGGTACCGCACGGCTTCCTGGGCACAGCAGGGGAGAGGGGCTGTGTCAGCCCCTCTCTGGGCACTGCAGGGCCATAGGACAAGGGGCTGGGGGTTCCTCACCGGCCGTGGCTCAAAGTCCTCGTCCCGCAGGCGCCAGCGCTCGCGGTGGAAGCGGTAATAGACCAGGTTCTGCTGCATCACGGTGTCCCCCGGGTCGAAGAGCATGTAGCTGGAGACGCTGCGCACCGCGTCCTGCACGTCGTTCACTGCGGGGAGCAGCGCCAGCTGACACAGGGTGACACCCCTCCCAGGGCCCACAGCACCCCAGGGTGCCCCAGGGCACAGTCCCCTGCTCCCACTGGCACTCACGCTTGTAGTAAGCGAACTGCAGGTAGTGGTACATGGTGGCCACAAACTTCTCCACAAAGTAGCCACCCACGTTGGGGGTGAGCTCGGTCTCGCAGTCCACCTTGCATTGCAGCACGCTGACAAAGTGGTCTGGGGGGAGATGTCGAGTGTTGCACCCCTGATCACCTCCCCAGGTCTGCAGTCCCCCAGCCCTCCACTACCTGCAATCGCGGGGTAGAAGTCCTTGAACTCCTGAAGCTCATAGGCACCCTCGCAGCCGGCCAGACAGTCTTCGTATGCCTTGTAGTACTCGGCCAGTGCCTGCTCCATGTCGGCTGCGCTGCTCCGGAAATCCCCGTTGTTGTACAGCTTCACTGACCGCACGAATATCGGCTGCCGAGGACCACTGCTTAGTGAGGGAGAGCTGCTTCCCTCGGGGTTTGGCAGGACCAGGCATGCTTCAAGCCCTGGAGAGCTTCTCTCCTGCCCCAGCCCCCTCCCCTCCTTACCTCATAGGGCTGAGCTTCCAGGTCAATCAGGTATTCATCCACATCCAGCATTGTCCTGTAGTAGTTCAGGTACCTCAAGGTCATCTCATGCTTGGGGTTTTTCTGCAGGAAGGTGTGGGCAGCAGACACCGCTTTCTCGATCTTATTTGACTGTGGAGGGAGGAGGAGCCAGTGCAGAGACCTGCTGCAGGACAGCCTGAGCAATGCTGCAGCCAAGGGGGCCTCAGAACCCAGCCAGACCCCTGGGCTGCAGGACAGAGGGGTGATCCTTGTGGGGAACAGCCCTGAACACACGCTGCACAATTGTTCACTGGCACTGATGAACAGATGGGGAACACAGACATTGCAGGTAACTCCAGCCACACCAACCTCCTGGCTGTGCCCATGGTGGGCGCAGGGACAGCTCAGCCCCTTATGAGCCCCCACATCCAGCCAGGAGTGATCCACGTGGTGTGAGGTGGATCCATGTGGTGTGGGTTTGGGTGGGATGTTTCCCACACATCCGCTCTTCTCCAGCACTGCCATCAGGCCTGGCTGCTGCCCCTGCTGCTTTATGAGCTCTCAGGTTGCAGCTTCAGGGGGTGAGATGGCAGGGAGGGAGGGTGGTTTGAACGACTCGTCCACGAAATGGGTTTGGGCCAGAGCAGCAAGAGGAAAAGGCATTAAGGATGAAGCCAGGCAGTCCCTCGCCACTGCCAGGTGAGTGGGGCTGCAGTGCTGAGTGCTAAAACAGCACCCACAGTGGCCAGCGGCCAGGGATCAGGACCCTGCCCAGAGGACTGGCCCCTGCCAGAGACGCTCTGGCCAACACATGGGCACACGAGGGGGATGCCTCATGAAACCTCCCTCCACAAAACCTCCCTCCACGTCTGCACTGTGAAGTTGAGCAAGTCCTTCTTTCAAACGGAGCATCCAGACACGTGTCCCATCACAATCACGGAGGCACAGAACCCTCCAGCTCAGGCCCCTCAGCTGGGGGCAGCCCCTGAGAGCTCTCCCCAGGCAATGCTCTGCCTGTCCAGGGAGACCTTGGGGCACCAGGGCAACACAAGGTGGGGTAGAGGGACACAACTACAGGGGCCCCCGAGATGTCCTGTCTGATGTGTCCCAGATGATGCTGACGTGCCACGGCTCAGGGGCAGGATGGAGGAGCTGGTGGGGGAGCCAGATGGGGAGTGAAGGAAAAGGTAAGCACCTGACAGCAGGGTGCAGGATGGAGGGGAGCAGGGTTCCGGGGGTGCAGAGATAGACGGGAGTGGGGTTGAGGGCAGGCAGAGGGTGCAGGCTGACAGTGTAGGATGGGGGGACAGGACGGGGATGCAGGATGGGGGTGTTGAAGACGAGTTGTACGAGTTGACGAGGATGAGACACTGGAAGGGGTGTGCCCAGTCAGGAGGCAGAGTGGAGGGGTGCAGGATAGAGGGGAAAGATCAGTGGTGCAGGATAGCGGAGCGGAACCCTCCCACCCCTGCCCTCTGCCATTTGCACCGCCTCACCTTGAAGAGCGCGTAGTGCAGGTACTGGTAGGGCTGGCGGCGCTGGAAGTCGCGCAGAGTCTGCGCCGGCGGGTAGCGCAGCTGGAACACGGGCAGCTCACGCTTACAGGCGCGCAGGCAGCCGGCGCGGAGCAGCAGCCGCCCGAAGAGCCGCAGCTCCCGCTCCCACTCCCACGCGGGGTCCCGCTCCCCGCGGGGCTCCTCGGAGGGATCCTCCCCCGCGGGAGGCTCCCCGGCGCAGCGGCGGTGGCAATGCGCCTCGCTGTCCCGCAGCAGCCTGTGGAGCCGCAGACTGGCCTCCAGCCCCTGAGCGCTCTCCGCCCATTGCCCGTCCGCGTACTGCTCCAGCGCCCGCGCGTAGGCGCGCTGCAGCGGCTCCAGCGCGGCCGCGGGGAACCCGCGCACGCTGTACTGCTCGTACTGCGCCGCGCACAGCCCCGCCGCCAGCACCGCCAACAACCCCGCCGGCAGCGGACCCGGTACCGGCACCGCACCGCCCATCCCCGCCGCCGCGCACTGCCCGCGCACCGCCCCGCGCAGCGCTCCGCGCCGGGCCCCGCGCAGGGGGCGGGCGGTGGGGTGGGCGGTGCGTGGCGGGCGCGCAGGGTCTTAGTGAGGCTCCGCCGGCCCCGCCGGGGGCGCGCAGGGGCTGCGCGGGGCGCTCGGGGGGTGCCCGGCGCTGCGCACCTCAGATACCTCAGCGCCACCGTGCGCGGGCGGAGCCGCCAGGCCGGCGGTGCCCGGAGGTGTCCCCGCCGCTGGCCGGTGCCAAGCCCGAGGCCACACGCCCTGTGCCGTGCCAGATCCCGGCCTCAGAGCTGTCCCATGCCAGGCCTCGGCATGGCCGCGCTGGCCCCGGCCCAAACCCAATGCTTTATCGCTGGCTGGACGGTGGCACTGAGGGATGTCACAGCGCGGGGCAGGAGCCAGGACACTGCTGAGGTTTCTCTCTGCGAAGCAGAGGCTGTTGGCCGTGCCCAGCGCCACACACGGCTGTGGTGCCACCGTCCCTGTCAGCACTCACTCGGCGCAGTGAGGCCCTGCCCCTGCGCCATCGGCACAGCCACATGTCCGCCCAGGCTGCTCCAAGCACTGCTGGAGGTGCTCAACCCCGGTGTGGTGTCCTGGGGGGCTGCAGAGCACCCCGGGGCTGAGCTGAGGGAGCTGACGATGCTTTGCTGGAGCTGTTCCTCTCACTGGTACCACTGAGCCTCAGAGGAGCTGGGTTAGGATTTGGGTTTGGGTTCATAACCTGTTGTATTTCCCACCTGGCACTCCCCAAAGGCTCTTGCCGCAGAACCTGTTTCTTGCCGATGGATTTGGGGGAGCAGGGATGTGTGGGCAGCGCCTCTGTGAGCGTTTGAGGCTGTGTTTGTCTGGGAAGGGCTGCTAGGAGAATTTCACATTTTTAATCATCGCCATTCAGTAAAGACTGCCAACAGCAGACTCGTTATTAAAACACTTAATTCTATTTATTTACTCTCCCGAACCGCTGGAACTGAGCAGCAGCATCTTGGGCCGGGTGCAATGAGCTGGCAGAGACAGAAGGAAGAAGAGAAAGAGGAGGAGGCACAGCAGCGCTAGGACCTGGGGCAGGGCCGGGCCGGGCCGAGCCTGCAGCCGCTCCCCAATGCCTCCGTCAGCTTTTCCTTCGGAGGAGGAATTGCCCAAGAAAAGAAAAGAAAAAAAAAATTTAAAAAATGAGAGAGTAAACAATGAGAGGGGAAAAGAAAAACCAGGAGAGTAAAAAAAAAGAGGAAAAGAGGGGGAAGAAGAGAAATAAAAAAAGGTGTGGGGAAAAAAATAAGAGGATAAACAAAAGAGGGAGGGAGGCTCCCTCCCGCCGTGGATCGTTCTCTGCCGCGGTGTCAGTCCCCGGCGCGGCGGGGGGAGCGCGGCGGGGGGAGCGCGGCGGGGCCCGGACACGTCTACAGAAATTCCAGGAGGGCCGGGCTGGGCGGGCAGAGGGGAAGGGAAGGGAAAGGAAAGCGAAGGCAAGGGGCGTCCCGGGCAGGAAAGGGGCGTCCCGGGCAGGAAAGGGGCGTCCTGAACCCCCCGCCCTCCTCCTTCCCCCCGCCGGGCTCTTCCGCCGCCTGAGCCCCAGCGCCATGGCCACGGCCGCGGGCAGCCGCTGCCTCCTCCTCCTCTTCCTCCTCCTCCTCCTGGGCGTCTTGGGGGCCCCGGCACTGGGGGACCCCGGCCCCTTAGAAGACGTGGTGATAGACAGATACTATATTCCCAAAATCTGCCTGCGGGAGGCGCAGATGGGAGATTTCATTCGCTACCACTACAATGGGACCTTTAAAGATGGCAAAAAGTTTGACTCCAGGTATCGCCCGCGCCTCTGTGCCGGCTGCATGCGGGGGGCAGCTGCGGCGGGACCCTGCATGCCTCCCCCAGCCCCCAGCCCGCATTCCGGGGCAGGCAGGCAGCTGCGGGGACCCCGCATGCATCCCCCAACCCCGGGGCAGGGGCAGCCGGGCCAGAGCAAGCAGACAACGCCCAGCCCCCCCGGCTTTGAGCCACGGGGGGCTTTTGGTGGGTGTTGGGGTAACACTGGGAGCCCTGTACACGTGTCAGCCTGAAGCGAACGCCCAACCCAGGCTGCAGCCCCTTTCCTGCTTGGGCTGCCCCTCCAGGTCTCACAGAAGCTCCCAGCCCTTCAGGGAGTCTCAGATCCACAGAGCTATGGGATCGTCTGTCCATGGCACAGGCATGATTTGGCCCTAATTGGCACGCTCTGCACTCAGGAACACGTATCTACGTGTGCCGCACAGGCAGGAAAATGCTTAAAGCACTTTGAGACGTGGCAGCAGCAGCAAAACCCTTCATTATCCCAGAGCTCTGCTGGGCTCAGTGTTCCTTGGCCTCTCTGCATTGTCCCTGCTCTGCTCATGCTGGCTGGGAATCAGGGTTGGGGCAGCCCCTGGTTTGCAGCACCATGAGCAGGGAGGAGAGCTGGGGATACAGAAACAACTGGAGCTGTGCTGGGACTCAGCCCCAGCACTAAGTAGCCATAAAAATTTCCCAGGCAGGTGGGTTTTTTTGGAACTCTGGAAAGAAAAGGGATTTACAGTTTGATGTGTCTTATCTTTCTTGTGAGCATCAGTGGGGGAGAAAGTAACTGCAGTGGGAGCCTGGGAACACTCACTGCTAAAAGAATTCTCTGCCAGGAGGATATCTGTTGCCCCAGTAGTTTCTTGGAGTATTTTAAAGTTTAAAAATAAAAACAAATTTGCAGTTTAAAAATGAGGCCAGGACGTTGTCTTTCCTCATCACTGCATAAAGCTCCAATGTGGTGTACACAAAATGTACACCAGGAAGCAGCAGGAAGCCCCAGAGCTGCCGGCCTCCAGCCCAGCTCAGTGGGTAAGATTTGGGGAAGGTGTGGATGCCTTCTGGGAGTGCAGGGTGAGGCTGAAGTCCTGACCGGTGCCCCAGGTGCCAGCTACCCTCCAGCAGCATGGGATTGAGTCTACAGGGATCCATGGTTTTGAGCTATGGGCTGTACCTGCAACACAGGGACTCAGGCTGTGATGGGAGACCTGCACACTGAGCAGGGGGCAGCCTTGCCCCTCTGCTCTGCCCCACCATCACTGGCAGCTTTGGGAGCTTCATCCTTTTTCTCACCTCTGATGGGTGTGTCCCTCTGCCCCAGCTATGACCGAGGGGCCACGGTGGCCGGTGTGGTGGGCGTTGGGCGGCTGATCACGGGCATGGACCGGGGGCTGCAGGGCATGTGCGTCAACGAGCGGCGTCACCTCATCGTGCCGCCCCACCTGGGCTACGGCAGCATCGGCGTGGGTAAGGGGCCCTGGCACGGGGGGGCTGAGGGAGCAAACCCCCCAGAGCTGGCGTTACCAGGGACAGGGCTCCAGTGCCCCCCTGGAAGATGTGGCCTAATTGTGGCTCCATGGCCAGGGTGAGTGGTGCTGAAGTGGGGCTTCCCTGGGAATGAGGGGTCCTGCCCCCAGCCAGACTGTGGTGCTTTGCCATGGGTCTCCAGCAGTGGCTTCAGGGGAGGCTTCAGGGCACAGATCCCGTGGGTGGCCTGGGCTAAGTGTTGGACCCACTCAAGATGCTTTGTCCTTGTGATGCCCCTTTAGCGGGGCTGATCCCCCCAGATGCCACCCTGTACTTCGATGTTGTCATGCTGGACATCTGGAACAAGAACGACAAGCTGCAGATCACCACCCTGTCCAAACCTGAGCGCTGCAACCGCACGGTGGAGAACTCGGACTTTGTGCGGTACCACTACAACGGCACGCTGCTGGATGGGACCCCCTTCGACTCCAGGTAGGGCCACTGGGATGCACCCTGGCCTCAGGGCACAGGCCTGTGGGGCTGGGATGCACCCTCTGCCTTGACACTGGGCCACTAGGGGTGGCTGTGACCCAGGGACAGCAGGCTGGGCACGCAATCAGAGCAGCCTCACCCTGTACGCCCTCCCCGCTACCCAGCAGGGCTGGTGCAGCTCCATGACCCCCCAAACCAGCCTCTGGCACAGCACTGCTCTGGCTGGAGCTGCTGGTGTGGCCCCAGAGCCACCCCCACCCTCATTCTCCACCACCAGCTACAGCAAGGGCAGCACCTATGACACCTACGTGGGCACTGGGTGGCTGATCAAGGGCATGGACCAGGGGCTGCTGGGCATGTGCGCTGGGGAGAAGAGGAGCATCATCATCCCCCCATTCCTGGCCTATGGGGAGAAGGGCTACGGTGAGCCAGGCACCACCCCATCGTGCCAGCCCCTTCCCTCCCAGCTCTGACCAGAGCCTCCTGGTGTAGAAGGACCCTCCATCAGGCTGACCCATGTCCTCTCCCAGGGACCGTGATCCCACCACAGGCATCGCTGGTGTTCAGCGTGCTGCTGGTGGATTTCCACAATCCCAAGGATGGTGTCTTTCTGGAGCACCTGGAGGTGCCGGAGTCCTGCAAGCGCCGGGCTGTGACCGGGGACTTTGTCCGCTACCACTACAATGGGACACTCATGGACGGGACACTCTTTGACTCCAGGTGTGGGAGGAAAAGGCCACGTTGGGACAGCCCTTGTCCTCTCCTGCCCCACGGCTGCAAGGAAAGGCTGGAGAGGGGACAATGGGCATGAAATAGGCTAAAAATGACAATATCTGTTTGTTGCATCTCTTGGAGAAAGGTTTGGCTCCTGGGGGAGCAGGAGAGGCTGGGAGAAGGGGTGTGGGTTGGGGTGCAGGGGCTGGGGGGATTGATGCTGCTGGGGGTTCTCTTGCTGCAGTTACTCTCGCAATCAGACCTACAACACCTACATTGGGAAGGGCTACATCATCCCTGGCATGGATCAGGGGCTGCAGGGGGTCTGCATGGGAGAGCACCGCCGAGTGGTCATCCCCCCACACCTGGCTTATGGGGAGAACGGTGCAGGTAAATGGGCTCTGAGGGATGAGCACATCAAGGGATGTGGGAAGAAGCAGGGAAAGGCTTCACCGGCCTTGCAGCACTCCAGCAGCTTTCTTCATCCTCCTCTTCCAGGAGATAAAATTCCCGGCTCAGCCGTGCTCATCTTTGATGTCCACGTCATCGACTTCCACAACCCTGAGGACCCAGTGGAGATCGAGACCGTGTTCCGGCCCGAGGGCTGCAATGTCACCACCCGCAACCGGGACTTTGTCCGCTACCACTACAACTGCTCCTTGCTGGATGGCACCCGCCTCTTCTCCTCGTGCGTGCCCCGAGCATTCCCGTCCTCCCTGGGGCCAGACCCTGGGTGGCACTGAGCTGGGGGTGGGCAGGCACTGGGACCATCTGCTCTGCAACAGGCAGTGCTGGAGCATCAGCCACAGGGCAGCAGGATGGGGCAGCAGGGAGGAGGGTTCAAGGGACACAGTGGGATGGATGTGGCCGTGGCATGGAGGGTGTGGAACTTCATGGCATACCAGGATGGAGGATGTGGGATTCTGGGCCATGGTGGGATGGAAGGGTTGGGATTTCAGAGCTGCCCACTAGATCTGAGGGACTTTTCTCACCTGCGCTGTTTCCTCTGTGCCTCCTGCAGCCACGACTATGAGAAGCCCCAGGAGGTAACTCTGGGGGCCAACAAGGTGATCGAGGGACTGAACAGTGGCCTCTTGGACATGTGTGCAGGGGAGAGGCGGGTGCTCATCGTTCCCCCACACCTGGGCCACGGGGAGAGCGGAGGTAGGGGAGCAGCAGCCAACGTGTGCAGTGCAAACTGGGCGGTTCAGCCTTGCTGGGCCTCTTCTGGGCTCCATCACCCCTCACCCTGCCAGGGCTTTGCCTTGCTCCTCGTGGTGCTGGAGCCTTTGCTGTGTTTCCAGCCCGGGGGGTGCCTGGCAGCGCCGTGCTCCGCTTCGAGGTGGAGCTGATCTCCATGGAGGAGGGGGTTCCTGAGGGCTACCTTTTCATCTGGCATGGGGAGCCACCAGCCAGCCTGTACGAGCAGATGGACCTCAACAAGGACGGGGAGATCCCTGCTGATGAGGTGAGTGGGTCCCAAATGGTGGGGTGCAGGAGGAAATGGGGGCACAGGGGACCTCATCCTGGGCAGCAGCACTTGAAGGGCACTGCTGCCCCATGGGACTTAGGAGCCTGGAGAGCTGTGCAGGAAGAACACCCCAGCCAAAACATTGCTGCTGTGGGTAGGCAGTGTCCCCGGGGGCAGCCTCTGCTCCAGTCCCTGCCTGTCCTTGTCATGGGCTGTGGTCTCCCTGCCCTGCCCAGTGTTGGCTGCACAGAGCCAAGCAGCATCTCTGCCCTCTCCCCTCTCCAGTTCTCCACCTTCATCAAGACCCAGGTGGCAGAGGGGAAAGGCCGCCTCATGCCCAGCTCCGACCCGGAGACAGTCATTGCTGACATGTTCAGGAACCAGGACCGCAACCAGGATGGGAAGATCACACCCGACGAGCTGAAGCTCAAATCGGATGAGGACAAGGAGAAGATTCATGAGGAGCTCTGAGGGGCAGTCCCTGCTGTTCCTGGAGACAGGACTCATCCTCACCATGTCGTGGCTGATCTCCCACCCTGGGAATCTGCCCCTGCCCCCTCCCCAGTCCTGTTCGGGGCCGGGTTTTGATTTTCACCTCTTATTAACTGAGGGTATTTTGATGTGTTCTCCTGAGCAGGAAAACTCAGCCCCCAGTTAATAAACCCAGACAAGATGTCCCCTCCCTAAGCCCCTTCATCCTCCACCAGTGACTGCAGGTCCAGCTCCAGCCCCCTCACCTGTCTGTGCTGCCTCAGGAGCCAGGCAGGATGGAGGGGGTTCCTCCTCACCTCCACCACAGCATTTTATAGTTTAGGGTTGGGGATTGGGTTTTTTATATAAATACTTAAAATTCTTTAGAGAGAAGAGAGAGAAGCCTTTTGTCCCAGTCCCTGCTCTGCCCCTGCTGCCATCCTCCCCGGGACAAGAGGCTTAAGGGGGCTCAGGTTCCCAAGGTGAAACCCCAATACTCTGCCAAAAGTCTGGGCCCCCTGGAACTGTGGGACCTGGCAAACCCCTCATCAGCTGGGAGAAGGGAAACAGACCCTCATCCCCCAGCCCTCAGGGAGCAGCACTGTCCCCCTTCACACCTTCCCCACCTCCCAGCCCCCAGCACTGTCCCCCTTCACGCCCTCCCCACCTCTCAGCCCCCAGTGATTGAGATAAATCAGACCCATTTCGTTTCAATGTCTAAATGCAGGTCACAGCCTTGATGGGCTCCTGCTGGGACCAGCATCTCTGGCATCTGCCAGCTCCCAAAGCCCCTGCAGTCTGCCCTCAACAGAGACAGAAGAAATGCAGGAGCACAGCAGTGCAGAGCAAACCCCTCAAATGAGGACTCTGCCTTACACCAAATAAATCATTCCTACAGGTTTCCAAAGAGTTTGACTGTGGTTACTTTGCCATGAAACATTTCCATGTGTTGGGGTAGCAGCACAGCTTCTCCAGTGCCCAGGGGGATTCCAGGCTCCAGCATCCACTGGGTCTGGCAGGAGAAACCAAAATTCCTGCCTGGGGTCCTCTACCAAAGTCAACAGAGCTTCAGCTCCAGCACCCAGTGAGGGTTGGGGGGCTCTGGTGGGATGGGGAGCAGGGGCAGCTGCCAGCCCAGGGAACAGAGCAGCTCCAACCCCTCAGTGCTGTGTACAAACCACCCGTGACCCAGCTTTAGCCAATTAGGTTTTTATTCCAAAACAGACTACAAATCTGTTCTTCCCAAAGTCTTGCATAACTAGAGGTTATACAGCAATAAAATGATCATTTCCTATTGCTGCTCTGAGAGCCCAGGATCAGCCCAGAAATTTAGTACACCAAACATGGTCAGGTAAAACATTGCTTAAAATTCAAAATTCTGCCATTGGCCCCTCCTCCCCCATCCCTAGCCCTCCTCCTCTGATCCCTGGCAGACAAACTTACTTCTGGCTTTGGGCAGCAGCAGCAGCCGAGCTCCGAGGCCTTCAGGGACGGCTGGAAAAAGCTTTTTTTTTCACAGTAAGAGCTGTACTGGTGCAAGAGGGACGGGTGAGCTGAGACACAAGGTCAGAGAGCTGCTGGTTTACATGGGGAATGTGGGGCTGGGTGATGTGATGGCCAGCAGGGTCACACCAGCCCAGCAGCTGCACTGGCACCAGAGTTAACAGGATGAGAGAGAGACTGTCCTCAGCCCACAGTAAACTGTCTCCATTCCACCCTCAGCTGCTGAAACAAGTGCAGAACATCTCTGTCTGAAATACGGAATGGTTTGTCACGGCCTCAGGAGGTGGCAGGGGTGAATTCCCAGTGGGATGAAGTCTGAGCAGGATAGAGTCAGTCTGAGTGGGAAACTGCAGAGGCAGGCAGAGTTGGGGTAAAGGGAAAGGAGAAGCTGCCTCCACCTCCTCTCCTGCTCTAGAGCTGGCTGAGGGCATCGGTGAGGTCAGGATGGAGCCCAGCCAGCACCAGCAGATCCCCTCCAGCTCTGTCCCAGGAAGGACATTCCCTGCCCAGTGCCTGCAGTGTGGCTGGAGCTGGGACACCGTGTCCCCAGCTCATGTCTCAGTCAGGATGTACCGCAGGATCCCGTTCACCACGTCCAGCGTCTCGTCACTCTCCAGCACAATGTCGTAGGAATCCAGGTACTTCCCCCTCCGCTCTTCCACCTGCCAGGACCGTGAACAACCAACAGCTGAGGGTGAGGATGTTCCACCCACAGCCCTCACTACTGAAAAGGGGGTCAATAATTACCCAGACCATTTCCCAGACACAGCAAGAGTCCAGCAAACACTCCCAGGTCCCTCTGCACACCCCACAGGAGCTCATATGAATCTCTTACATGCCCAAATCACTGGGGCAGCCCCCTGCCCCTCCCTGCTGGCCTGGCACCTGGGAAAGGCTGGTAGGGAAGCACTCAACCCCTCCTCTCACCCACCTTGTCATTGAGAAAGCCAATCTTGAGGATGTTCTCCACGCTGGGAACACCATCTGCCATTGTCAGGTCACCCATGGAGTCCCCCAGCAGGATGATGCTGGTCCTTGTGCTCAGCTGCTGGAAGTACCCTGTGCCCTGCAGCACGGTGTTGTTCTTGTTGTAGGTGTGGATGAGGGGTCCCCTGAAGTGCGTGAGGACTCCCTGAGCACATGGGACAGACAGGCAGACAGCTCTTAACCCGGTGGTGTCACTGCTAATCATGTCCCAGTCCTCAGTCCTAGCCCCACCCCACTCCCCTCACACTCAGCACACAGATGCAATGCAAAAACTCACATCATCATTGAAGTCCATGTAGTTGGACACCACGTTGACGTTGGAGTAGAAGACATTGGCCTGACGGATAATCTCTTCCAGGATATCACCAACACCAGCAGAGAAGATGAACAGGGGGATGTTGTTCTCATGCAGCTGATCAAAGAACTCCTTAAAGCCATCCCTAGAGCAGGAGTGCCCATTGCACAGGGCTGTGTTACCAGCTCTCACCATGGTGCCTGGGGCCCTGTGCTGGCAGCACGCTCAGTCCAGCTCCTGTTCCTGCCCTCCACTTCCCAAACAGAAACACACACGTAAGCTCTGCAAACAGCACGAGCTCTCTGTGGCACCAGCACTCCCATGGCCTTCCCTGTGCAGAACCCCAGAGTTGTGAGTGCAGGAGCTGGGCTGGCACTTATGGGAACATGGAGCACTCCAGCCTTTGGCCTGGCATCTCCTGAGCACATCAGCTGCTCAGCAGGGGCACAGGGCACAGCCTGTCTGCACACACCCACCTGAATGGGCGCTGCCAGGAACCACGTGGGAGATGTGCAACAGGTTGGACTGGATGGGAGGATGATCAGAACAACCTGTGACAGTCCCAGTCTGCCAGGACACAATTCCATGCAGAAGTGGAACTTGGGATCATGAAAAGCCATCTCCTCCCTGAGCCTGGCAGCAACCTGGCAGAGCCCAGCTCCTCGAGCCAGCCTTAAGGCCACAGCTGCCAGGTCAGCTTTAGCAGCAAGTTCTAGCACAACATTTTTGTGCTGTGGGTGAAATCTGCTGCTGAGCCAAGGGCCTGCATAAGGCTTGGCAGTTCCAGTGCAAAGAACACAGCTCTGCTGGAAGCAGGGAGCTGCACACTGTCCCTCCATCCTGCCCTTCCCAGCTCCAGCCCCTCAGCTGCTCCTTGCCCAGGCCCCAGAGAGGAGTAGCAGTTTCAGAGCAGGAATAGAGCAGCTTGCAGCAGAGGAGCAAGTTCAGGCTCTGGCTCATGTTCTGACATCATGAGAACTCAGCCCCAGGGAGAGAGCAAGGGAGGCTGGCACTGGTCACACTGTGGTGTGGTGACAGCACAGAGACCTGACTACATGGGCAGGAGAGAAGGGCTGTGGGCAGCCAAGCTGTGCCTCAGCATCACAACCCTGTGCCCAAACCTCAGCATCACATCCCTGTGCCCAAACCTCAGCATCACATCCCTGTGCCCAAACCACAGCATCACATCCCTGTGCCCGTACCTGAGCATTGCTTCTGACTCTCTGACGATCTGGGCTATGTCCCCTTTGTGGATCTTCTGCTGCACCAGCAGCTCATGGGCCTTGGTCCACCTGTATTTGATGTGGGAAAGGCAGCAGTGACAGAGCTCCCAGGCAGAGGCCCTCAGCAGTCAGAAACAGCAACTAAACCTTGTGGGATCACTGCCAAGCCCAGAGATGAGTCAAGCCTCACAACCTGTAGTCCTCAGGGACAAGAGGTTGTCAGGACAAGGTCAAGATCACCACAAACAGCACTCACCACTCCACCATGAGGGGACGTTTCTCTTCCAGGGTTCGGTTGGGATCTATTTCAATGGGATAGTAATAGTGGAGCAGATCCTTCAGCTGGAGTGCCAAACAGGGAAAAAGAACAAAGTGAACATCAGGTCTAAAGAGACTAAACAAAACTAGCATTTCTGAATTTCTCCAAAGCTCTTCCTAAACACGGCCATTTCTGAAGCTCTCCATTGCTCTTCCTAAACACTCAGCAGCCTGGCTAGCCCCTACCTTGCTCCAAATGATGCAGGTACAGACAGCCGTCCCCTTCCTTCTCTTATCAAACTGAAACACCCATAGCTGCACATGCAAATCTGAGTTCCCTTTTTAACTTCTTCTCTGTCACCGCTGGCTGAAATGCAGCCTGGACACTTTCTCACTCCATCCTGGCAGCCAGCACAGCTGGGAGAGCTACCACACCAGCCAGTGTGATCTCCTGATGATGGGTGACAGGTACAAGCCAAGACAAGGTGTTCCTTACACACAGCACCCACCTTCTTCTTGCCATCCTCGCTGATAACACGGCTGGTATCAAGGATATCTGCAAAGAAAACGCCAATGATGTAGCACAGAATCATAAACAGACTTTCTACAGCAACTCCCCTGCATCTCAGGGCTGGCTCTTCCCAGTACAAGCTGTGGTGACACTGTGACCTGAGCACAGGCTCACTGTGGGGTCCCAGTGCAGTGGCTCCCTCTGAGCCTGCAGCAGGCCCCAGTGGCAGAGCCTGGCTTGCCCAGACAGCAGCCTTGGTGCCCGTGGGCAGTGGGATGAAGCAGCCAGCTCAGGAGCTGGCTCCTGGCTCCTGCAGATGGCACCAGGCACTGAGGCCCAGACCTGCATTGGGGAGGACAGGATGGAGCAGCCAGGCTTGGCAGAGGAGGGCACAGTGGATGACAGGAACCACATCGAATACAAACATAGAAACCAAACAGAACCAGCGACAGTAAAAACAACGGCTTCCACTCACTGTGAGATGTGGGGCAGCGCCTGCCATTGCAACCAAACCTGCTCAGAGTCATGTCAAAGTCAGAAATGACCTAGAAGAGGGGAGAAAACCAAATCCGTGCATGACCCAGTGCATTCTGCAGTGGCCAGAGCGAGCCCAAGGCGCTGCCACCTGTGAGAACGTGCACCCTGCACCTCTAGTCTCCAGTGGGCAGAGATTAGCAGCGACGACGTGGCCGCTCCTACCAGCCGCGAGGCCGATGATGTCCTCACCCTCCCACCCCCGAGCTCTTATCGGCACCGAATGGGCGATAAGAGCTTCATCCTGCCTGGGCGGAGCAGGGGTCTGGGGACTGGCGCACAGTGAAAGCTGCATAACTGGGAGCCAAAAGCTCGGTCCGGGGGGAGCCACCAGCCCCCTGCTCCCTGTTCTCTGGGGCTTCTCCCTCCCCAGCTGCATCCCTTGCCGCAGATGCTTCCTCGGGGGGCTGGGAGAAGCTGGGCCGGGGCCGGGGGACGAGGAAGGGGCATCTGAAAAAAGGACAGAGCACAGTACCTGCAGTTTGGCCACCCCCTGCTCCCGGAGAGACTGGATGATCCCCCGCACACGCTCGGGCTGCCGGATCCGGACCGTAGCTTTCTCCAGCTCGGGCACCTGCAGGCAGAGATCCCGCTCGCTGCCGCCCCGGTTTCCCCCAAGCTTCGGGGGGACCGAGACCCTCCAGCCCCCTCTGCCCCTCCGTCCTGGGGGCACTCCCGGCCCGCAGCCCCGCTCACCATCTCGCCCGCTCCGCTCCGCTCGTTCCGGGCCGCGCAGCCGCGGGGCGGAGCGGGCGCGGGGGCGGGACCGGAACGCGGCCGCGGCTTCGGGGGCCCGGCCGGTGCTCCGGGAGCGTTCGGTGGTTGCTGGGCTCGGAGAATCCTCCTGTGCTCTGCCCCGCGTCCGCAGCAGCTCCGACCGGGGGTCGCGTTTCTCTCGCGACGAGCCGAGAAAGCGAAAGATATATTTAAAAAAAAAAATAAAATTTAAAGGTCACCGCCTTTTCGTGCCCTCAGCGCTCCGGCCCGGCGCTAAACAACTCCGCAACCCCGGGAACACTGAGAACACTGAGTCACGGAACGCTGCCAGGGGGAGAAGCCCTCAAAGAATGATCCCTCAGTATTGCCAAAGTCACCATTAACCGATGTCCCTAAGTGCCACATCCACAAGTCTTTTACACCCCTCCAGGGATGAGCATCTGCCACTACTGCCCTGGCAGGCTGTGCCAGAGCTGGACCACCCATTCGGGGAAAAAAAAATCCCAGCATTTCCAATATACAACCTAAATCTCCACTGACAAAGCAGCAAGGACAGTGTGTGTGACAGCACTTACATGAGCTGGACTGTACCTCAGCTTCCCCCTGGGTGAGATGGCACAAGGCCCTTCAGCAGTGGTCCATGCCCACATTTGGGGGCTGTTACACCCCAGTGAAATATTACTGAAGGGTTGCCAGGGGATCGACCACACGGCTGGTTTTGCTCCAAGCTACCATCAACAAGGTGCAGGTCTACAGGACCCAGACTGTAGGGAAGCAAAGGCTGGGGGCAACCACAGAATGCTTGGTCTGGGCCACCCCTGCATCTCTGTGATGTCATTATGGGGCACAATCCAGAACCAGCAAGGGGGCTCAGCGCTGGATGTTTGGGGACAACACCAGAGTGCTCCACACACCTCAGCAAGGTCCACTGCCTCTGGCTCCAACGTGGGGGATAACTTGGCACCTACCAAATATTCATCCTCCAACATGGAGAGGAAGATGAGCTGCAGCATCTCCAATGAGCTCCGCCTAGAAGGGAGATTCTGTGATGTGATCATCAGTGTAGATGGGGTGGAATTCAAGGCTCACAAGCTCATCCTCTCTTGCTGCAGTATCTACTTCAGGTCAGTAGTTGAAACACAAGGGGATGGGGACAAATAGTATTCCCTGACTGAGGTCACCCTGCCTCAGCACTTCTCCAGGACTTCCACCTGTACTGAACCTCTCATCAGGTGATTTCCCATAGTTCTCACACCTCCCTGAACACCAGGATTAATCCACATATCAGTGGCTCTTGGCAATGGTGTCAGAGGAGCCCCAAACACAGTGCAGGGCTGGAGCCTGGCCAGCCTGGCCTAGCTGCCAAGGGGCAGCTTTGCCTTCCCTGTGACTCTCAGGGGTTCAAGACCAAGTGTTGGTGCTGTACCTGGGTTGAAGCAACCTCACCCCAGTATCAATTCGGGCTGAGGGATGAATGGATTGAGAGCAGCTCTGGGGAGGAGGACTTGGGGTGCTGGTGGGTAAGAGGCTGAACATGCCCTGGCTGTGTGCACTGGCTGCCAGAAACCCCGCACCGTCCTGGGCTTATCCCCACAGTGTGGGCAGCAGGCAGTGGGGGGATTTTGCCGCTCTGCTCCTCTCAGGTGAAACTCCCTGCCCTGCCGCCTCCAGCTCTGGTATGCTCCAGAGGTTGTGTCTCCTTTTTCAAACAACCAGCAAGTAAAACATTAATCAATAAATGATGGGGCCTCCCAGAATGGCTCCTATCAGTGCCAAAACTGGTGTCCTGGAGGCAGGGGGAGCACAGGGGATCCAGGGGCAGGGTTTAATGCAGCAACACCATGTTTTCAGGACTCTGTTTACCAACTGGGACAGCGCAGACAAGATGGTCTATAAAATCCCTGGCATTTCAGCTGAAATGATGGGTCTCATCATCAATTACGCCTACACTGGGACAGTACCGATCACAGAGGACAACGTTGAGAGTTTGCTGGCTGCAGCAGATCAGTTCAATGTCATGGGCATCGTCAGCCTGTGCTGTGAGTTCCTCAGTTCCAGGCTGTGCTTTGAGAATTGCATTGGCATTTGCAGACTCACTGACTATTACCACTGCCCCGACCTGCGCGCAGCTGCTTGCGTGTACATCCTGCACCACTTCGAGGAGGTGTCCCAGGTGTCCGAGGAGTTCCTAGACCTCTCTGCCGAGGAGCTGGCACACATCATTGAGAAGGATGAGCTTAACGTGCGGCGAGAAGAAGCCGTGTTTGAGGCTGTGCTGAGGTGGATCGCTCATGACCCGCAGAACAGGAGGCAGCACATCGCCTGCTTGCTCAGCAAGGTGGGTGCAGCGCTGCTTTGGAGCTGTCCCCACAGGCTACCAAGGGGGAAACCATCAGTATTAGTACTCCAACCTCCTCCTTGCATGTTTCAGGTTCGACTGGCACTCCTACAATCCGACTACTTCATGAACAACGTCAAAGCTCACGAGTACGTGAAAGAAAATGCCAGCTGCAAAGATCTCATCATCAGTGCACTGTCTGAAATCTACGACCTGAACTCCTACGGCCAGAGTTCCTCAGTCAACGCCAACCCCCTCACCCGGCCGCGCCTGCCCTACGCCATCCTCTTTGCCATCGGGGGCTGGAGCGGGGGCGGCGCCACCAGCGCCATCGAGACCTATGACGGCCGCACTGACAAGTGGCTGAACATCCCCTGGGAGCAAGAGAGCCCCGTTGCCTATCATGGCTCGGCTTATTTGAAAGGCCACGTCTATGTTATCGGTGGATTCGATGGCACAGATTATTTCAACATCGTCAAACGGTTTGATCCACTCCAGAAGACGTGGCAGCAGGTAGCACCCATGCACTCACGGCGCTGCTACGTCAGCGTCGCCGTTGTGGACAACTTCATCTATGCCATGGGAGGGTTTGATGGGTACATGCGGCTCAACACAGCAGAGAGGTATGACCCAGACACCAACCAGTGGACCCTGATCACCCCCATGCACGAGCAGAGGAGCGACGCCAGTGCAACCACGCTGAATGGAAAGGTAAGCTAACCCCAGCTAAGAGCAGTTGGGGTTGCTGCATGGAGAAAGTTCACATAAACCCTGACTAAATTCGTAACACTTAAATTTGTAACAATTCATTAAATCCTGGAGCTACAGATATAAAGCAGCCTGCCTGGTGTGGCAGAGATGCAACCAGGAGGACAAAAATTCTGCCAGAGTTGCTGTCCACCTGGTGCCTGACAGCCCTCTTCCTAGCCATAGGTGTAATGCCAGGCTTGTCTGCTTCATGCAGCTAGGAAAATTGAGAGTTGAAATCTTGCTGGCATCAACTCTTTGCGCTGCTGCTATTTTGAACCCAGGATAACAAGACCCATTCTAAAACAAAACACCCCCAAAATCCTGCTACACCATTCATTTTCTCTTCAACATGTTTCCTCACCAAGAGTCTAACCACCCTGTTCACAGTTTCCCACCTCTCCTGTCCCCAGGTTTACATCTGTGGTGGGTTTGATGGCGATCAGTGCCTCAGCTCAGCTGAAGTGTTCAACCCCACCACAAACCAGTGGTCCCTGATTGCCCCAATGAGCAGCAGGAGAAGCGGAGTTGGGGTGATGGCGTACGGGAACCAGGTGTACGCGGTAAGGGCCAACACCACCCAGCACTGCAGTCCTTTGGGTGGCTGCAGTTCCCAGACCACCAGGATGGCCATGTGTTTACCTGAGGTTTAAGGAAGTCAGAACCAGAATGGTTGATCCATTTCTTGAGAATGTTAGCATCCATCACACACTTTTGAGTATGAAAATGGTGTTTGCCAATGTTTAAGCAGCTGCAGCAAAGAATATAATTTCTTCTGCTGCCAACAGCATCAGCAGCACAGAGCAGGGACTTGGGCCTGTTCATCCATTGTTTATCCTCTCCATGGATTGCATCCAACCTCTGGAGAACTGTCAAAATTGACAGTTGCATAAACTCCTTTGGAGAGCTCCTCAACAATAAGCAAGAGCCATGTTTGGAGATTTCATGCTCTCTGCCGTGCTCAGACTGCAGCCAGGGAGGCAAAAGCAGTTCCCATCTCACTGTGCGTGCCAGGACCTGGCTGAGGAAAGGTCCCTCTCAAGCTCTGTCCCTTTGGCCTTCACAGGTTGGAGGGTTTGACGGGAACAGCCGGCTCCAGAGCGTGGAAGCGTACAACCCTATTGCCAACGCCTGGCATGCCGTGCCCTCCATGCTAAATCCACGCAGCAACTTTGGCATTGAGGTGATGGACGGCCTGTTGTTTGTGGTCGGGGGCTTCAATGGGTTCAGCACCACCGTTGCCACCGAGTGCTACGAGGAGGACACCAACGAGTGGTACGACGCCCACAGCATGGGCATCACCCGCAGTGCCGTCAGCTGCTGCGTGGTGCCAGGACTCTCCAACGTCATGGAATACATCGCCAGGCAACACTACTACCAGCACAACTCCTCCATGGACATCTTGTTCACCAGTTCAACTCGGAGCTCGCCGTTGTAAATAGTTCCCCTTAGCTAGGAGTGTTGTGATCAGCCATCACTGGATGCTTGTGTAAATAGTTCTGCGTATCTAATAAAGTCTTCTGAGCATCCCATCATTGGATGCCTGTGTAAACAGTTCTCTTCAGGTAATAAAGTCTCCATGGCAGCAAGGGAGTATGTTCTCTTGTTCTAAAATTGAAACGATTGTAACAGGCCAAAAGGATTATTAGGATTTCAAATTTTCACTCAGCAGCACTACCCAACATGAGTATCAGCCACACCCTATATATCAACTTAAAAAATCAAAAGCACAACAGAATGCTAGAGAAATAGAAGGTTTATTTTCATTAATTCACCTCTTACAATAAACTTTAGTACAGTGTATTTAAGGTCAAGAACAGGGCAGCAGGATCTGTTTCAAAGGGCCTATGACACATACTACTTTACCTCACAGGTAAGGACAGGATGCTGCTCCCCAGGAAACTGCTGTCCCTGTTAATATGCCAGGAGAGCAGAGCTGCTGCAACCCACAGTGACATGGACCCACGAGAAGTATCTGACTATTAATGGTCATCAAACAGCTCGTTAGTTCCACACTCTACATTCATATTAGTAACAGGGTTAGATCCTCAAGAGCACCTGTTTTATCAGAATCCATCTGGGACTGTCAAATATGAGATGGCTTGTACCCCAACCTAAGGTGGACAGAGCTGAAAATAAATCCAAGCCACAAAACACTTTCTTTATGCTTGTTTTCAAAGCCCATTGGATGTTACAACATCCTGTTACAAGGCTGTATTAAGAACATAAAAAGTTGTAATTCCTTGGGACCGGCTTTGTTGTTAGCCACCACAGTATTCCACAACACCCAAGAAGAGCTTGGATTTTAATATTTACTGTAATGGAGAAAAATGCCATTGTAATAGTCAAGCAGAATGCTGGGTAGGGTTGTTCACGGCACATATAACATTGGGCTGTTTGCTTCATCTCTGGAGTGGTCTCCCACTATGTGCAAGGGAGTCATTAAAAACACAAACAACCCCGGCTACTAATGGAGTATCCAGGTAGTTATAAAATATTATGTACACATATGGCCCCTGGGAGTTACTAAAGTGACTGCCAGCACCTGGCAGGTGCCACTGGTACTTTGAGCAGAAAGCCAGGACATGACATGTGTGCTTGTGTGTTTGGTGGCAGGTATCAGGACAGGTGTAGAGGTGTGATTGTCCTAAGGAGGAGGAAAACTCCCCACAATGTCCTTTTCCCTTAGTGAGGCCAGCAGTCAGCCTTCTCACCCTTACTGAACACACACTGGGATCCTGCTGACAGCTGACCAACCTCTAGAAACACATTGGAAGAATTCCCAGGCTTTTGTTTATGGGATCATTTGATAAACACCCAGCAAGCTATGGTGGTCAGGGGCATGTGGAATTGTCATGGATTCACAGGCTTGTGAAAACTAAACTGCAGCCAGAGCCATGAATGCAATTCTCCCAACACCTCATGTGATGCAATGGACCATTCCACCTATCAGTCACAAACCACATCAGTGCCAACTGGTCCCCTGGGATTCAAGGCTAAAAAAGCCCAACTGCTTAAAACTATCCCAGAACTGGCAGAGCAAACATTAAGAGCACCCTATGCTGCTGCCAGGCCCTCCCACCCTGGAGCACATGGAGGGACAGCACGGCACACACAGCATGCGGCTGACACGCACGGGTTACCTGTCCAGGGATGGGGCTGGGCTCACACCGCCTCTGAGTGGAGTGCTTTTAGTAAACACCACAGCTTGTCCATCAGCCCAAAGTCCTCCTGGGAAGTGCAATATCAATTCTGCTTAGAAAAAGCAAGACTGCAAGGTTTGTTCCTGCATCTGTTGCACAGTGCCATGCATTAAATATTCAGCTCCTATTCCAACTGAAAGAACCATCTCAGTGTTTCTCCCTACAAATTGTCTATTTGATGATAGACTACAAGAGAGCTTGGAGAGAGCTGTGGTGGTGACCTACCACCCTCCAACTGCCTGTTAAATCCCTCCAGCTGGTTCAGCAGGGTGGACAACATGAACTCCTCTCCGTTGCTTTGGTGCAAAGTCTGGGAAAGTATCTTAAAATCAGCTCCTACAAATTGCTGTTACATCGATGGATTCAGCACTAGAGGCATTTGCATCCTTTATCACAAACTGCTGCAGGAGCAGCAATTCTGCACCTACTTCAGCCAGACTGCAAGAGTCCATGAGCCAGACTCCATGGATCAACCCCCAGCTTACGAGCCTGCAGCAGCTGTTTTGGGAACAGTCACCTGCAAACATCACCTTAAACTCACCTATTTCCTCTTGCATGAAGCCAGTAGCATAGACTTCACCTGCCCCAACAACCAAACAGGCAAAGAAAATACAACACGGTTACCACAGAGGAGTAAACTGAGACAAACTCTTCAGAATTTCAAGTTTGGTAGTTTTTTTAACTGAGGCTGAAGACTCTCTCACAAACAGACAAGTTGTTGATATCAAAGTGGCCCAGGAACCACAAAGTGGAGCATTAAGGGACATACATATCACAGAAACCTTTACACACTGAGTGGTGGAAAGACTTACCCAAGTTTCAGATATGATCTGGCCTGCCTGTTGAACTGGAAAAGGAGAATGAGCAGCTCAGGAAGCAAAACAATTAAGACCAAAACAAACCCCAAACTGGTTTATAGTTCTTTGCAAAAAAGTCACCCACATCAAAACCACCAGCAAATCATCAATGAACCAAGAATACTAACAGGTTTTCCAGAAAGGTTTGTCTACACAAATTTTGTAATACCCAGGTTACTCCTCCCATTCCCTTCCCTAAGATCCTGAGTTAGACTGCATGGAAAAAAACTGGAACATTCAAAAGGGAAGGATGGGGAGAAAAGGAGGTAGGAAATATGCACTGAAACTGTTGGTAAATGAAAGGGTCCTGGAGCTTCTTGGACTGGGGAGGAGGAGTGCTCAGTGGGACAGGTAACTGAGAGGCAGGGATACTCCAAAGGGACTATGCCACGTGCTGTTCCCTGGGAGTGCAGCAGGAAGCAACTCAGAGCCAAACAGGGCACTTGCATGTACAGCCACCTCAGAATGCCAAAAGGTGTTTAAATGAGCTTACATCTCCTCACCACAGCAAGTGGGGAAATTGAGATACTTGGAGACTCTGAAAGGCCACCTCTCCCCTCTGCAGGAGCACACGTGCCAGCTTGGTACAGAGCTGCAGCACAGCTGCTGGGAGTCCCTCGGGACAGCAGAGGAGGGGCAAAGGCTTCTGATTGTCAGAGGTTGGGAACAGCAGGGGCTCTTCCATCGCTTTTCACTAGAATTAAAACACGTGCAACATTTGGGAAAAGACCTACGAGTAGCTCAGGTTTCACTACATTCCCATGAAATAATCCCACTCTTACTGATCCACTCTGACTGAACAACCAGGGTGGGTAGGTGGCTCATCGCTGGTTGTCACTCCTTTGCTCAGGCTGTTGACCCAGGTCCTTAAATTTGAGTCAGAGACAGACTCAAACCTGCAAATACACCTAAAAAAATCCACTGTCTCAAGCTCCCTCTTAGCAAGTGTCTTGTGTCCAATCAATCATCCACTTATAAACAAACTGTGCAGCCTCTCTACAACACACAAATACAAAATATTTAATACACATAGAAACCTCCTGAAGTAATTTCATAAAGGAAGATTGTGCTTTTGTTTCATACAGAACTATTGCACTTGCCTCCAGCTTGGGAAAGCCAAGTACACCAACAGCAATCCTGTGAAGTTTAGTCACTGAGCAGAGAATCAAAGGAATGTCAAGAGATAAGTGCAAATGAAACAGGTGCTTTCAAGCACACACAAATGTAACCACTAAATTATTAAGAGAGAGATCTTTGATTTTCCAAGTAGAACTGTTAGAGACTTACACTACAGAAACCCTTGGAACCAAAGATCTCAGGAGAGATGTAACAGGCTTAATATTCCCAGACATTTCACAGTCCAATATAGGCTACAGCTTTTCCCTGGGCATCATTAAGGAATACTGTTGGATTCATGGAGTGTCTCAATTCCCACCCACCCTCAACTTCTGAGTTTCTGAATTTTCAGCACACAACAGATGCTGGTTTTATGCATCAAATCTAATCCACGCCCTCATGTCTTATAAAGACACATCAAGCCTAACAAATGGGTTTATTTCCTGGGCTCATCAGGAGTGATACTGCAGACACTAGCACTCGATCTGGGAGCGCGGCATCCTCCGTAAGCTGAGGGAATATCGGTGTATCTCCTGCATCTGCCTTTCCTGCATTTGCCTTATTCTATCTTTTTGCCACATGAGATTTTGTGGCATGGGGTACCTCTGTGTTCCCTGCAGGCACCTGAAGGGGATTCTCACATGACAGGCAGTGGCTCTGCAGCGGGGCTGTGGCATTGGGGGCAGGAGCATCCAGCGCCTCCGCTCAGCGCAGTAGCGATAGGCCTCCTTCCTGTACTGCTTGTCAATGTCATCGCTGTTCTTCCAGCCCCCAATGATAAACACATCATCTTTGTAGTAACAAATAGCTGCTCCTTCAATGCTCAGGACCTCGGGAGGCAAGGATTCCAGGATTTCATCCGAGGCCCTGCTGGAGATCTTTCCCTTGGCCTCCTCATTGTCTATGGGGTAACTCTTGGGGCAGCACGATGCCGTGTGGTAGAAGTTGGTGTTGGCAACAGACATCTGGAAAGAGCAGTAATTGTCGATGAGGGGCAGGGACTCCACGTCCTGCCACTGCCTGGTTTCAGCATCGTATCTGATAATAACAGCCCTCAGCCCATCCTCGCTGTCACTGTCAACCGGGGTGCGGGCGGCCACGTACACAAACCGGTCCTCCACGGAGACAGCTTTAACATCCCGCAGGATCTTTGGTGCCGACTCCAGGTTCAGCCATTTGTCCTGCTCAGGATTATAAATGGCCACATCTTTAAAACCTGGACTGAAATTGCCATGTCCGCCAATACTGTACAAGTTGCCTTTCACTTCGGTAAGGCCAAAGGAATGCTTCCTGGTGATTAGGTTTGAAACCTGCTCCCAAATATTTCTGTTTGGATTGTACCTTTCCACAGTCTTGGCAAACCCCGGTTCCATGGAGCCGGCCACATACACGTAGGACTCTGTCACGGCCACAGCATGGCCGTCCAGGTGGTTGTGGATGTGAGGCAGGTTGACCCACCTGTCCTCATCGATGAAGTAGCCCACGCACTCGCTCAGGTAGTCGCCGCCCTCGGACACGCCGCCGATGACCATGATGACGTCCATGTTCTGGCCGAAGCGCGGCAGGAGCGAGGCGGGACAGGCGGAATGCTGCAGGTTCCCAGACTGCAAGATCTCAGAGCGTAGGGCATGGCTCTCCACGGCCTCGGACACCAACTTCACACAGACCTCATTGCTCGACACCAGCTGCTCGGATTTGACGTGGCGAGTCAGGTACGTGGGTTTCATCTGAGACAATCTTAGCAGCTTAAAAAGATCTTCAAAGTACCTCTCTCTTTCCTCGGGATTTTTCTGAACCCACTTCAAAATCGTCTCAAAGAGGATTTCTTCAGAGTCCACGGTGATCTCAGAGTCTGAGAGCCAGTCCCGGACAAGGTGAAATGGCAAAGTGTAGAACTCCTCATCTTGGATGACTTTGTGGAAGTTTCTCCTGATCATATCCTGCGCTTTGAGGGCCAGCTGATTCAGGGAATACATGTGGGCCAAGCTGTGAACCGCCACACAGTTGGAGAGGTTCAGTTTCTTCTTCAGAAACTCTCCACAGAAGTCCTTCAACCGAGTCAGCAGAAACCTGCAGGACAAACAAGGGAGTTATACATCCCTAGAGGTGTTCAAGGCCAGGTTGGATGGGGCTTGGAGCAACCTGGGATAGAGGAAGGTGTCCCTGCTCATGGCAGGAGGTGGAACGAGATGAACTTCTAATGTCTCTTCCAACCCAAAGCAGTCTGTGATGCTCTGATGCCGTGGCCCGGTCGCCGCCAGCCCCCGCCCCGGCTGCACTTACCTGTCCGCCATCTCCAGCACCTCATGGACGTTGCCGGGGCTCACACGGATGGTGCCGGTGTACATGAAACCGATAACGGCCTCCACCGTGTCGGGGTCGGGGCCGCCCTCCGAGCTCCACTTCTGCAGCTCCACGCGGCCCGAGCGCGACTCCGCGAACCCCCCAGAGAGCAGTGGCGTGAAGTATTCAGTAGCAGCGGCCAGGACGGAGCGGTGCGCCCGGTACTCGCGGGCCGTGCCCGCGCCGCCGAAAGCCAGCGTGATGTCGCAGTACAGGCCGTGGCGGCGCTGCTCGTTCTGCCGCCAGGCCAGGTCGGAGCAATGCGCCGGGCATCCGAACTCCTCCGCCTCGGCTTCCCCGTCCGCCGCGCCGCCGCGCGGGCCTCCGCGCTCCGCCTCGGCCGCCGGCGGGCCAGGACCGGGGCCAGGAGCGGGGCCGGGGCTGGGACCGGGCTGTGGCTGCGGACAGGCCGCTGCCGCCGCCATCTTGTCCGACATGGCGGGCGGGGCGCGGCGCTGCCCCCTGGCGGACAGAGTGCGTCTGTGCAGGGCAGCGGCGGCGGCGCCGCGAGGGGAGCGGGGACCCCGCCGAGCCCCCCCCGTCCCCTCAGCCCTGCGCCCCACGACACCCCGCGGCCCCTCCTTAACTCGGGACCCCCATGGATCCCCACGCACTCAGTCCGGGAGGCCGCGGCACCTCCTGGGACACCGCATCCGCTCATCCCGGACCCCTGGGGACATCCCTCTATCGCCCGTCCCCTCAGGCCCCGGCCCTCCCTCCCCTCAGGCCGGAGCTCCCGGGACCCCGCGTCCGCTCCGCTTCTCCGTCCTGGGGGCGCCCCGGTGCTCCCGGGGCCTCGTGGAGCTCAGGTGCCACGGACCAGACGCACTCGGAGCCTCAGGTAATCCTCATCGTTTTCTTCTTACCTGCGCTCTCCCAGGCTGCACCCAAGCGATTACGAATTCTCTCACTCCATGGTACGCAGGGGTTTTAGTTACAATGCAGTGAGGTGTAGGTTGTTAGTTCATGTTTGCTACACGCACAGTGCAGTTCCCTAACTCTTGTATAATGCTATATCAGTCACATCTCGTTTGTGTCCTTCTGTTTATTCTCTACTTTACTGAATTTTATCTTTTTGACCTACACTGAAACAGGCAAGGTGAAAGCTGTATGCAGTTTGATTTTTATTTTTCCTCTTTTAAATCACCTGAAACAGACCCTCAGGAGTAATTGCCTTGAAGGTTGTTTTTTTGGTAAATGACAACTTGTCGCTCATTGCCTTAGACATTGTTTAGACACAACTTGCAAAAAGAGATAGAAAAGGAATAAATTAGTAATGTGTATTTATTTGCGTTTGGTTACAATACACAGACAAGGAGGACACTGAAATTATTACTGAGATATTTTTGCAGCTGCAGATTACATGAGTGACAGTGCACAGAGCAACAGTCAGAAGAAAGGAGAGGTTGTTTGCATAAATACAGACACAGGTATTTCACAGCTTTCACAGCAGTATGTTACAACTTTACACTTTAAATTACTACACCAGCTTGATTAACATTGGCTATACATCAGCAGTGGTCCCAGGATTCAGGTACAGCCAGACCAAGGATAAGAAGATGGTAAACATTGAAAAACAACAAACAAAAAAAAAATCCAATGAATGACAGGCACATTCCCCTCATGGGAAAAGTACAGCTTGTTACCAGAGTTAGGTTCAGTAAGGCATACCTATGAGCCAAACTCTACCCCCCCAACCCTAAATCACTTCTGGAAACGAAATGAAATGAGAATAGAAAAAAATAAAAGTGTGAGAGACAGTATTAAATACAGCAGGTAACACAGGGAATAGCACAAGTTTTGGTTTTATTAGAGTAAGTTTCTATCCTTATAAAACAGTCACTTTGCACAGTTTGACCAGGCAGCTTGACGTCTCTGTCCCAATAATCATCTTTATACATCACAGTCCCACTGTGGCTGTCCCCTGGACAGGCTTCTGTCCTGGTGCATTCCAAGGCAACACCAGCTTCTCACATGGTCATATGCTCCGGTAGGATATAGGATATGTCATCCCAAGGGTGACGGTACAGACCCTGCTTCAATCTCTTCTGGTCCAGGTAGTGTCCTGAAAGGGGAGTGTTTTATATTACAAAAATCCCATCCCTCCTCTTAGTCTGTCTTGAGTTGGATTTCTGGAGTGTATTGAACACCCCCAGGTTTCAGGTTTGTCTGGTGTTCCTGGGGCAGGGCAGCCCCAGGAGGGGGGAAGGGGCAGGGAGAACGTGGCAAACTCACCAATGAATCCCATACTCCTGCCCAGTACAAAGACGCCATTGAGAGCTCCTATATCAATATATTCATCTGCTTCTTCCCTGCAAAACAAAGGAAAAGAAATGGCTCCTGGTAATCATCTTTTTAAGAAATCAATCTCAGATGGGTTGCCACCTGCTCTAGTGCTAGAAGCCACACAAATTCCCGACAGCTTTCTGCCCCAAAAAGCCAGCTGCCCCAAGCTATATTTCTTTCCCTGTGTCATGGAATTCTGCCCCTCAGGAGCTGGCAGTGCAGCTTCATAGGACCATGATCCAAGAACAGCCCCCCTCACTCACCGTGTGAAAGAGCCAGAATGCCTGAGCATGTCCACAAAGGCCACTCCAATTAAACCATCTACATTCAGGATAAGGTTTGGTTTCTGCAGGAAATAAAACACACCCCAATGTCAACAGTGCAAATGGTGTTCACCTGGCACCTTCCCACTGGTGATTTGAGGGCTGCCTGTGATTGGGGACACACCAGCCCAGCTATGGAGAGGCTGCTCAGCAGCCTGAGCAAGAGCTACACTTAATGGGAATGCTGGAAAACCAGCCCCAAACAAGGGGTCCATTGGGTCAACCCTCAGAGGATCTCAGTCATGTGCAAACAGCCTGGGATTTACACCCAGCAGTGCCAGTGTGGACAGTGGCCACACAAATGATGGTTTGGCTTGTTCAGCATTTTTCTGGTAGCCAAATGCCTTCAACCTTGTCAAACTGCAGCTGTACTTGGCCTCAACTCTACCCCAGACACAATCCCCAGCAATAATTTATGAAGCACTGCACTGAAAATACAGCTAAGCCCCATTCACTTTCCCTCCCTTGAGAACCAGTGCCCAGAGCAGTTCAATGCTGGCGCCTTTCACCTTGGAAGTTGTGATTTTTTCAACTTCAAGTGCGTAGTCCAGCAGCGGAGTGGCTGGGAAGTGCTGCTTCACGTAGTCCTTGAGAATCTGAACTCTCATGTCAGGGTTGTTTATCTGCAAGTTCAGAGCACATAAGGGTCAATGACATTGCCTCTTGTGGATACTCTTTGTAGATTTGGGAGAATTTGGTCAATAGCTGCCTCTGAAACTTGCCAATTTTCTTTCTTTTGTCTTTGCTCTCCCCCACCCATCCCTAAAAATCCCTCCAGTTTGTCCTGATGCAGTTTTCTTACTGATTTCACTCGGTGTCCAATGCCCATGATCAGCTTCCCTTCTTTCTTCATCTTATTCACAAATTCCATGGGGATAATCCCACTGTCAAAAGCTTTGCTGAACATTTTGGCTGCAGCATCAAGTGCTCCCCCAAACCGGTCACCCTGGGTACAGGACACAAAGGCAATTACATCAAAGGATTCCACAATTAAAATACAAACCCAAGATTATCTCCTCTATCCACCCTCCTGGTCTCTGGCATTCATGACATTAGAGTTGGGCAGACACCCGAGAGAAAGCATCTGCTTATCTCTCATACAAGTGCTGATTTGGAGCCAGTGCATCTCTGCTAGAGACAGCATTGGGAAAAATGCAATCCAGTGTCTGTTTTAGTAACTTTTGTCACAGTTCAGGTAACTACAGTCAACACTTGCAGCAATCTGGCTGCTACAAAATATTTCTAGACTCAAAGGAGACAAATTAGTCTGGCTTACTGGAAAAATGAACCAGATTTGAAACAGGGAGCACCAAACTATTAGAGTTGAAATTCAAAGTGTGAGTGAACAGACACCACCAGTCTGTGGCTCTGCAGCCAATCCAAAAATTGGTAGTAATAAAACTTAGAAGCGTAATGAGTAACAAAGCTAAACCTCCTGAATATCAGGTACTCACAATAGTAAGAAGGCCTGAAGTGAGGCTTGAAATCAGATCTTTACCAGCCCTGGCACAGACAATGGTGTTGTGGGCTCCAGACACAGCTGGCCCATGGTCTGCTGTCACCATCAGGCACATCTCAATGAACTGGCAGGCGTACCTGGGTAACCTGGGCACAGACACCACATCAGTCAGGGACAGAACACAAATGCAAATGTTTGTAAAGCCCCCAGTCTCTCTAGAGCTGAGGCGACACAGGTAGCCACAGAGTGTGAATCAGGCCTAGAGTACAGAAATTTCCTCAATGCACCACAAGACTCATGGAAAACTTCATCCTCAGATTGAAACACGCTGTATGCAACCCAGAATGCTGACATGATGCCATGGAGGGAATACAGAGATGGCAGTGACTCTACCTTCATAAAAGAATCATGGAGTTGTTTTTTTTCTTTGCTTTAAAGTCTACTAATAAACAAGAAAAACTCCAAAGAACCTGCAAGCTTTCACAAGAGCAGCCTCACCTCTTCTGAAACCAGAGCAGGCCTAGAACCCCTCCAATTCCCATCTCCTCTTTGAAGACCTCAGTGATGGGCATCCCAGCATAGATCAGCTCCTGTCCTCGCTCGTCACAGATGCTGGTCATGAAGGAAGCTGGTTTGCGAATCAGTCCCAGCTCCTGGAATTGCAGTGTACAGACAGGATGTTAAACAACCCACACCAGCAGAGAGGGGCAAGCACAGGGCAGAGTGGGCAAACAGCAGTGCCTCAGGCCTGCCCTCAGAGCAGCTTCCACAGCTCAGAATCAGCACAGCCAGCAGCTCACACTACACTACAGAGCACACGGTAAAACCTCAACATGGCACCAAGAATCACAGCCAATACCCTGTCTGATTCCAAGAAATCCAAAAGCAGGTAAACCAGCACAGCTCACCCTTGCCCAGGAGTAATCCATTGGCACAGTTGGAGGAGGCACTTCCTCAGCTGGTTCAATCACTCTTTTGGCCACAAGATCCTGGTACACAGACCTAGGGAGAGAATTCATTCAGTAACTTTGGTCCTTCTAAGAGATCCAAGCAAGGTGATCTAACCTAGACCTTAAAACCCCACAGTGAGTAGAAGCTGCTTTCCTTAAGCAGAAATATATTCCCTATCAGTGCCCTGACAGCTTTTATCCACTGCTGAAGGTGCCCTGCGAGTGTGACTTACTGAATGACCTCTCCCAGCTCATCAAAACTCCGGGGAACAAACACTCCAGCTTCCTTTAAGGCTTGGTTCTTTGCTACCGCAGTTTCAGAGGCCTGGTTGGCACAAGCTCCTGCATGGCCAAACTGCACCTATAAACAGGAAAAGAAAGAACTCTTAAGGAATACAGACTGTTACCTGCAGAGAGTGCAACAGAATAGAGCCCTGACTGGGAACACCAGTGGCTGCACATCTGTCTCCTCTGGGCTACCAAAACTCCTGGCTGTAGTCAGAGCCAGCAGGGCAGTCACAGGGATGCTCTGATCTGGAATCCCTCCAGGCTCATTCATTCATGTTCTGCCTCCCTAAACTGCCCCACTTCAGAGCTGCTTAACATAGATCTTTGCCATCCTTACTCAAGAAAAAGGCAGCTAATTGAATTTTTTGCTTTCCCTGGGATCTTTGGGCTCCCTTCACAAGTAAGCAGAATCTCCTGGAAATTTCCTGTGACAGAACTATAGAAGTGCAAGATATATTTATCAGTTATATTTATGAACTTTTGCACATTAAAGTTACTACTGCTAGTTCTGGAAGGTTTAGATACAACGAGTGAAGTTGTGTTTTTCTTCCTGTTCTGGATATATTTTTATTTTATGCATTTGCCCCCGTTTTTGCACATACCTCTGAGGAGAACATGGTGGCACAGGTACCAATACACCAGCACACCACTGGCTTGGTGATTCGGCCTTCTTTAACGCCCCTGCAGATCTTGTACTCTTCTGTGCCTCCGATCTGCAGGGAGAGAGAGATGGCTCCAAGCTGCACTTTTGACAAAACCAGCTCCAAGACACACACACAGAAGCATTGCTGGGAGTTTCTCTCCTTTTCTACAGAATAATGGCCGAGGTCTCAGAACAAAACCTCCTCATTTTTCTTTTTCTTTTTAAATAGGGAAGACTATGCCTGCCTGTGGAATACATTCAATTTCTTTTGACAAAAGCAGCAAGAAATAAAACTTGGAATATTCAAGAACAGTAGAAAGAGCTGCTATTTGTATCCTTGCAACCAGGTCAGATGCTCCCAAAACAAAAACCACACACAGGTATTTCTCAGAGAGTGAAGTGGTCTCACTCACCTCCCCCAGTACTACAATCATCTTCACTCCTGGAGTATCTTGATAACGCAAGACATGATCCATAAAAGTTGAACCAGGATATCTGTGTGCAATACAGGGGAAGAGGTAGAAATTTATTTCATATACTTTTCTGAAAGAAAAATCAACACCTAACCTGCTCTTCCTTCTCCAAACTACCAACAGTTCTTCTGTTGACCAACTTGAAAACCAGTGCCTCCTGAAGGTGCCAACTCATACCTGTCTCCTCCGATGGCCACCCCCTCGTAGACCCCGTCAGTGGTTCGGGAGATGATGTTATTGAGCTCATTGGACATCCCTCCAGAGCGGGACACGTAAGCCACGCTGCCAGGACGGTACAGCTTCGATGCCAAGATGTTATCCAGCATGCCTCCTGTGTTGCCTATTTTAAAGCAACCTGGCTTGATCCCACCAACCTATTAAAGAGAAAGGTGTAAAGCCCTTTAAAATCATGAAACTGATGGAAACTGAGGAAAATTTGTGTAAGGCAGCCTTGCTAGCACTTATATATAGAAAGGAGGAAGCAAAGACTTTAAGATGAGAGACTAGCACGCACTTCCTGTAACTAAAGATAAAGTAGATTGTAGGATACACTTCATCTGTCAGAGAAAGCTGACCTGAAGGTTAAGAAAGACAAGGAGGAGGTGGCCATCAGTACTTACAGTTGCAGGCCCAATGATGGTGACTCCCTTTTTATCAGCTGTCTTGATCAGTTTGCGTGTCAGGGCCTCCGGAATGCCCTCGGCAATAATGGCAATGGTGCGGATCTGCAGCAAGAGAAGGAAGACCACTGGTACCTCACAGAGCAGCCCCTTGTCAGGCCCTGGGAGGTCGTACTTGGGAGGTCACTCTGTGCACTCTCATCCAGCAAGGCCAAATGCATGAATCTGCAGGCTGCCATGATCTTCACAAAAGGCTCAACGCTCTGGTCAGGGAATTTTCTCCCCCTTGTACGTCGCAGTAGGACAGACAAAGACACCTGTTTCTTCATCCACAACAGCCAATCTTTGTTCTTCACAGCTCATATTTGTATGGTTATCAGAAGACATAATTTTTAATTCTAATCGATTAGCAAATTATTGTAACTCAGTTCATTGGTTAGTATTTGTTAGTGTATGCATCAGTCAAAAACTTTCCTCTCTAATGGTGTTTACATACTTGTCTTCTTGGAGGAAAGATGTTTCACAGAGATAGAATCTTTCTTGACACAGGTGCAGATTCCTTTCTCATGGGCGCAGGCTGACAGGCTGATTCTCACAGATACTTGTCAGGCCAGCTTAGCTATACTCAGCCAAAGTAACAGGCCTGACCCTTGATTTTACAAGATCTTTTGTAAGGTTTTACCTCTTTGCCACACTAGCACATCAGAGCAGCACTGTATTATAGTCAGCCTGAAGTAGTTACTGCTAACCAAGAAGCACCAAGTTCCTCTTAAACAAATTCCAAGTCCAGCATTAGGACTTGTCAAGGACCCCCAGCATCCTCCTTACATTCTGCAAGGGGTTAGAATTGGGGGTTATCTGCTAAGCCAGAAGACCAAGACAATTTGCTAATGCCATCATAGTTTAAGAAACACCAGTACCCTGCTGACAAAGTCTTCGTTCTTCATTTGGGCTTCTTCTGGATCCTGCACTCACCTGAGGGTAATTCATGGTTTCAACAGTGCTGTCATAGGCAGAGCGCAGGGATGCAAAGTTGATGAGAACATCCACCTCTGGGTGCTTCCTCATGGCATCTGACATGTTCTTGTACACTGGGATCAGGATTTCTTTGTGGCCCCAGTAGAACTTCTGCCTGTGGTCACCACTGTGGAAGAGAAGATGGAAAAGCCCTGACCTTAAGGCTGCTGGAAAGGCAAAGGGACACAGCACATGCAGACAGAGGAGTTTACAAACCCCATTCTCAGCCCCCGAGACTGACTGAGACACTCACGAGCACGTGAGCATGTCTGGGGAGGGACCATATGACAGCAGAAGGTTCTTCAGAGAATAGGACAGAGCAGCATATGGAAGGAGACGGGCTAATGGGGACAGAGGCATCCAGCAAGATGAATAAGCTCTCCCACAGTGAAGTTACCAGAGCCTTAACTCTACTCCAAGCTGGAAGACAGAATGAGGCACAGAAAGAGGAATGAATGAGAGGTGTGCAAAGCTGTATCACTGGGCTGGTGCTAACACTGGACTGGGGGAACAGGAAACCAGTATCTGTGAGGAACAGCCAGGACAGCAATGGGAAGGCCAGTCAGCTTCCCAATCCTGCTACAGTGGGACTTTGCCCATCCCGCAGGCACTGGAGGCAAAGCAGCTGGGAAAGTTTCACTGTTGGTATTTCATACAGAGTAGATGTTCTGACTTGAACTGCAGTGAATTCTGACTGCACAGTCATTTAAGCATGTGGATACTGGCTGTGCTCCCACACCAGTACATTCATAACAGAACATTCCAGGTTTTGCCAGCCTGGCTCCCTCCAAAAGGTCAAGCAGAATCAGATAATTAGAGGTAGCCTTAAACTTCAATCCCTATTGCTTTTTCTTCCGTAATCAAGAGCAGCACTGCCAGAAGCTGCCACTCGCCTACAGAAATGGATGTGCCTGCACTCAGTATCCCAAGGTTTGCACTTGCTGAGAAGTTATTACAGAGCTGCAATTACCATCAGAGCTGCAGAATAACAGTATAAGGTCTTAATTGTCAAGAGGAGAAATTCTCTGCAGGACAGAGGTTGATTAGACATCAGCTCTCCAGGATGTCTGTAAATACCACAGGAATGAACCAAAGTTCCTGCCTGGCTCTGGGCTACCACCTCACTGCACTGGAAGCGACAGCTGCTGTTTCCCCAGTTTACTGAAACAGTAGTAAATCCATCAGTCCACCCTTGGGAATGCAAATCTACTTGCCTTGTTCCACAGGGAGACCCCCACACTGAGGAGGTACAATAAAACAGCTCATGCACACCCAATAGCCCCTCTCATCCCTCTAAGGATGAGTAAAAGAGGATGAACACCACAAGGGAACTCTCTATCCCACTGAAGGATCCACAGGGTTCCTGCCTGCTAAGTAACAACTGCTGCTCTTGGAAAGAATATGAACAACTTGGTTTTTTGGGTTTGTTTTTTTTTTGGTTTTTTTTTTTTTTTGCTACATACCTGCCTTGGTTTGTCAGCAGAGCTATGATTCTGGATAATATTTGGAGGGGTAATTCCTGCTGCAGCAGGCACAAATCAAGGTATCTCAGACAAGCACATAGTTAACAGCAGGTGAGTGGAAGAAACCTTACACAGCCTGCTTGCCTTTGCTGAGCCAGGGGGCTGGAAAGAAAGCCCAGGTAGTCACAGCTGCCTTACTCACTGAGTGAAGAACAGAATTTGGACATCTTTTAAAAGCACATGAAATGGAACTTCAGTTCTGTGGTGAACATTAAGCTGTTTCAACAGCGCAGCCCGAAATCAATGGTTGAAGAAAGCAGCCTACAAAGCCAACCTGGGGGTGGATGGGAGCAGAGGAGAAAGTGTTCCAGCAGGGATGGAGACCAGGGCAGAGCTCCACTAAAGAACCACAGAGACAGAGAGGAGGAAGGTCACAGAAGAGTTGGAGGGAGACGGAAAAGCTGTGCAGTCACAGGCTACTTACGTGAATGGATAAACCATGGCAGCCACTGAGGGTTCATCCCGGGAGCAAATATAATCAAAGTCCAGCATTCCTTGGACAGCCCGGGTCTGCATCCCCCACACGATTGCCTTGGTGTGGCGGCTGAACAGTGCTGTGGCTTTACCTGCTCAGAGAGAGGGGAAAAAACCAAACCACCTTCAAACTGTACACCTGAGCAAGACACAAACTGCAACTTTACCAAATGCCTGCTGAAAGGCTCCTGGATGAGTGTGTTCCCCCCACCCACAAACCGAACCCAGGAGATGAACTGCAGTTTGCAGGATGGAGTAGCCACACTGTCCAAATTAAGAAAGAAACTGTAGATGAAGCAGCAACCCGTTCCCTGGATTCTCAACAGCCAGGTTTTGGGGTTCACTAAATGGGCAAGTGAATCACAGGAGGGAGCTGGTATAGGAGAGGAAAGAAGTAAAAACTGCCTCTGCTTCTCCTCTCGTGGGCCTTTCATATTTCTCCCAGTTTTCTCAGGCAAAGCTGAAGAAAACTTTGAATTTCATGTATTTATTTGCATGTAGCCCCATAGTCTTGGCAAACCATGGGAGGCTGGTCAGGGCACCATAGTAGAATGATAGGAAATTAAAAACAAACAAACAGGCAGGAAGTGAGGGGGACAAAGAAAATAAAGGAGCTCAACATACTTGGGCTTTCTTTCCTTTTTTTTTTTTTTTTTTCCTTTTTTAATCAGAATGTTGGATTAGAATCCCACACAAACTTGATGGCTCCAAGAATTTATATATAGCCCAAAACTTGGCTTCAGGGGACAGAGTCACAGGAAAAGCAACAGTTCAGCCAGTGAGGATGGACTGTTGGCTTAAAGTCTATTTACACCACTTGTCACAACACAACACTGAGCCCCTCCTTCTGACTCCAGGCAGAATTAAATTTAAAACTTGAAAAAACTCAGAGCTGATCTACCTGCTGGTGCCAACTTGGGCTACTGCTGAGTTCTTTCTGGGTTTGGATCAAAGGTAAACAGCATTAGGGATTAAACAGGGTACTGTTCCTCTGGCTTCAACAAAATTCAGTCCTTGCTCTCCAGCCCTACACACTCACTGTCATTAGGGAACTGAAAATTCTGTTTATCTTGCAAGTGCCCGCAAGGGGGTACCATGAGTGTTCCCAGGAACACCAAAATTCAAACTCAGAGAGGCAATGATGTTTGAGAACATGCAAGCAACAATCCAAGAATTCCCCTTCTACTGTCCCTCCTCATGATACGAGAGGTAACTCGAAGCTCTACTTTGCCCCCAGGTCAGTAGTTTATTCTCACACAGCACAGAGTCCAATAGTCTTAAAGTCCCTGTAAAATAGCTTCACTGAACACAAGCTTTAATGATTTGCTGGACTGTTAAGGCAACATTTAGTTAATTTGTGACGCTTCTGTACTTTCCAAACCTGATAACCAGGGCCCCTGCACTACGTTGTTACTCTTTGAAACAAGATACCAGTTATTGGTCACAATTAGTGACTCCTCCTTTTGGAAAGCAAAGGGAGCAGAGCTTTTCACTATGTGCCTCAGGCTGTTCTTCTCTGTGGGGGATGGGAAGAAAAAACAAAGTTTGTTTGAGACCTGGCCCTCTCCCCCCGAGAAATAGGAAGTATTTGTGCAGAGGCATATGTGATCTGCCCTTGAAAGACCAGGTGAGAAGTTCAAATTGTGACAGCTAAATATGCTGGGCAAGAGGAAAGGACCAGACAACACAGCAAACTTTTGGAGAGAAAAAACAGCAACAAAACCAAGAACTGAAAAAGTCAGCTGCCAACAAGGCCAGGCACATTCAGCTGGTCACACAGGTCCTACCTGAACCAGGTCTGGAGGCTGGGATTGAATCTGTTAAAGAGAGAATCACTGATGCAATGGTATGACAGAGCTGACTGCTGCCAGCACACCTAGGCAGGTGCTGCAGCAGTCCTCCTCTCTACAGCACTCAGGGCTTTTGGGTTTGCTCTTGCTCAAAAACAAGCAGACTGGAGCCCTCTCACTGTACTTCCTCTTGTGCTGTTCGTGAACATCCCAGATCAGGGCAACTCTGACTCACCACATGTATAAGCTCATGGCACAAGTGAGCTGCCAAACCACTTAACTACACTCAAGACAAAGATAGGCAGGCACCACAAAACTGCTTCCCTTTATATCTAGGAAAAAAAGCATTTGTCTCATGCCCATCCTGCCTTTGGGAACAACAGAACATTGCCAGCAGCTCTTCCAGGGCTGGACTTACCAAGAGGTGCTGTTGGTTTTGCCTTCTTAGCTGGAGCAATACCATCTGGTTTGGACTCAGAGAAGGAGGCAGTTCTGCTTGGTGCTGGAGTCTGAAAGATTCAGAAGCAAAGTCAATGAGGGACAGTGCTCCAGGTATGGCCTGGAGCACAGAGGAGGAGGTGGCCTCACTTTGGCTACGCTGGTCTATTACAAAGAAAAACAAAGAAAATGCGTTTTCAGATAGGACCATTTCAATCACAGAATGACTTGAAGAGAGACCTTCAAGACCATCAAGTCCAACGTATGCCCCAACACCTCAACTAAACCCTGGCACCGAGTGCCACATCCAGTCTTCTTTTAAACACATCCAGAGATGATGACTCCACCACCTCCCCGGGCAGGCCATTTCAGTACTTTATTACTCTTTCCATGAAAAACTTTTTCCTAATATCCAACCTGTATTTCCCTTGCCGCAGCTTAAGACTGTCCCCTCTCATTCTGTCAGTTGTCACAGTCAAATGACAGACAACTGAATGACCCAGTAGGTTCAACAGTCCCATTGCCAGCTTTGAGAGGCCACATTTTCTGCACAAGTGAGACGGGCATTGGGGTGGCCTCTCCTGATAAACCGCACCGGTAGAGTCATGTTTGTTTTCCTAAACCTTGCTACAAATACACTGGTGGCCAAAATGCGTTTCCAGCCCGTTTGGACAGGGGCAGCTGCCTTCACGAGGCTCCTCACCCACGTCCCCTTTCACAGTGGGGAAGGAGCTCACCGAGGGGCTGCCGCTGGCGTTGAGGAGGAAGTTGGCGGTGTGGGCTGCGGCGGGCGGCTGGTTGGGGATCGGCCGGTGGCCCAGCGCCATGCCCACGATGGCAGTCATGTGGGTCTCCGTGCCAAAGACGTGGATGGGGATCCCTGTGGTCTTCCCTGTGGAAGTACACAAGAGCAGTCAGCCTCCTCAGGGGAAAGCTCTACTGAAGTGAAGCGTTTAACCTTGAGAAAGCTCAGCAGAAAGCAATTGGAAGAAACAAGATGCAAGAACAAAACTTAAGGACAAGCTCTTACCAACTTCTCCCATGACACGTAATCCTTCCTGGTAGTTCGGGCCTCCTCTTCGTACAAAGATCCTCACCTCATGCTCCTTCAGAGGGCCTTGGTAATCCTTAATTGCTCTCACAATGCCCTAAAAGAAGCACACAGGACAGGTGACCCAGGCAGCCAGACATTTACCCTGTCCCATCATCTCAGGAACTCCTGGAAGAGATGGACTACGAGCCTCAGCCAAACATGGAATTGGGAAGGAGGGCTGTGGGGCTGACAACTGTGTGTTTGCTGATGTTTGAGACTGGTCACTTACTTTAAAGGTGGCTGCTACATTGGTGAAGTTTGCAATGCTGCCTCCGATAATCAGGATCTTCCCTGAGGGAAGAAACACAGGTAAGTAAAACCATTTCAAGAGCAGAGTACTCTAAGATCAGGAAGCAGTTAAGGACATAAAATGAAACAAAGTTGCAGAGTAACCAGTTGTGTTTAGTAGGAAAAAAACCCTAAAGCAGTTTAGTAGAAAAAAAAACCCTAAAGAAGTTGAGTTTAGTGGAGCCTGGAAGATAAGAGCTTTGTACCAAGCAAGAATGTTTGATAAGGATCTCTCAGGCCCCATGGAAAACCAAAAGTCCTCTCTTTGAAGCAAGAGCTGACAGAAATCCAGCCCTGATTCCTTCAGAAGGCAGCAGTACATTCAAAGCTCTGCTAAGGAAGGCTAAGCATAGTAACAGCCCAGATTTGTCCAATTTTTTTCTGCCAGACACAGCTTCGCAGCATCTCCCTTACCTTCTGGGTGCTTCTCTCGAGTCATGAGGGAGAGGATGGTTTTGGCATAGTCATAGGTCTGCTGCTCACTTGGGGCTCCTGAGTATTCCCCGTAGTTTGCCAGTTCATTCACACCCCCCAGGTCACAAATGGTGTCACTAACAATAAAAAAAGCAGTTATTCAAGAAATTGGTTATAATTTGGTCACTATAAAGTTCCTAAAGTATTCCAAATCCCTGGGGAAGTGGGACTCTTAACAGAGGGACAGTGCTGTCTGCTGAAAACAAAGCTGCTCTCCTCTTGGTGCCAGTCACAATTAACCTTGTCACGTTCCCCAGATACAAACTCAGTGACCACTACAACAACCATGCTACCTCTCAACAGCCTCCGGCCAGTTTTGTAAGGCTCCAGCTTTCTTTGTAAGTCAGAAAGGAACTGTGTCTCTGTAAGAAACTGTATCTAACCCTAGCCCTTCCAAATTTAAATTCCATAGGCAACAATATGTTCCATAGCCTGGTGAAAAATCTGTACAGTATCTTCATTCTGAAGAGATCCCAAACAGTCACAGTATGGGAAAAAATGGCTTTAGGAGGGTCTACTTTCCAGAGGCTGCAGCAATTAAGTTCTCTCAGCACTTGAAATCGTTGCCCTCTGGAAATCTCACTTCCATTACCTGTACACCACTGAAGCACCACCACCAGCCACCATGGTCCAGATCCTGCCTTTGGGGTTCAGGAGCGTAAGCTTCAGGCTGGCCCCACTCTTGGCATCCAGGTCAGCAATGTAGGCTTCCTGCAGAGAGAGCAGCACAACCTCAGCTTCCTCCTGCACCTGCCTCTTCCATCCCAAGGGTTCACAGTGCTGGGTGTATTTGGACACACAGCAATCACACCTCATCAGCTACAGCTAAGGGACAGCAGAGCTACAAACACAGTATTGTCAGGGACAGAGGCCCAGCTTCATCCCTCCCTCACACGACAAGCACAAAATCTGAGCAGCACTGTAAAGTCTGTTCTGGCCTTGTCTGAGACCTGAGGAAACCTAAAAATCATCTCACCCACAGTGACTACTCTGGCTGTGCTGGAGCCAGGAACACAATCACTGAGAGCTGTAATTTGGCTCAACATGGTGCTCCTGCAGCCCAGTGCGCCAGGCTGCTGAGCAGCACTTCATCAGAGTTCATTAACATTCTCAGCAAAGACTCTGGCATAACAACCTTCCCAGGGACTCAAGAAGGATGATTCAGAGACAAAACCTGAACTAATCCTTTTAAGAGCAAATTGAGTTGAGTGTTGGCATCCAGCAAGCTACATGGAAAGGAACAGCAAAATGGATTTTCTGGCCACAGTACAAAAACCTTCTAACTTAAGCATAATTATAATCATTAAAATGAAAAAGTCAGGACAGAAATCTTTTTGGAGAGACAAGAACAGACCCCGAAATAAGTAACAGAATAATTAAGGACAGAGCTCTATTTCCAACAGTCCCTGAAGCTGCTGGGACTTGTGTCTGGAGCAATGCTTGTGCATCCAGCAGTACAGATCCAGGGAATTTGGGGAGAGAACAAGCACTGCTAGCTTTGCAATAAAGTGCTGCCTGCAGCCCTCATCTCCTCACTTTTTGGAAAATCAGGTGTATTAACATCTTCTTACTTAACAGTTTCAGAAATGGTGGTTATTTTCTCTGGATTCACATTTGGATGCAGCTTTTGCACACAGCTGCTGCTCTGCTCTCAGAACTGTCACTGAAACTCAGCTCCCACAGGGCTCCCAGTAACCACTGCTCCAAGAGAGCAATAATGATGCTAAGGGGAGCAACCTGGGCAGGAATCACAAAAGGAAGCTCTGCACAGGCACAGAGCTCTGGCACACAGCTGAGGAAAGTTAAATATTAGCCTCCATTAAAAAAAAAAAAAAGTAAATTCTGAATTAAAGAACTGACCAAACAGAGCTGGGAAGCAACTGCAGTTCAGAGTGTGATTCTGAGCAGTCCTAGAACTACAGCTACCCATGGCACAGGTTATCATGGACAGCACTGCCAAGGTGCTTGAGACACAGCAACAAAACCAATGGAAACAGCAATGCTGTGGGCATACAAGCAACAATGAATTCAGGGCACAGTGAAGGAATCCCAGCTGTCACTTGCCTCAGGGTAAGCCTCCCTGCCAAAAGGAGGGGGGAACTCCACATCTCCCCACTTCACTTTGCAGATGTAGTCAGCCGTCGCATCAATCTTCGCAGCCAAATCAAGGATGTAAACACCATCATTGGTCACTACTGGAGTGAAAAACATCACAATTAGCTCTGGGTTGTACACATTACAGATTTATTCCAACATCTGGTACTATACAGACATCATTGCAAAAGCTGGGTGGCTGCTGTTTCCCCTGGCACTGGCAGTATCCACCAGCCCCAGCAAGTTCCCTGAGGAATTAACCAGTAAGTGTGGCCATGGTCCAGGCTCTGTCTCAGGGGCTGTTCTATTCTAACAGTGCAACTTTTACGTTCTTCAGTACTGCCTTAACATTCCCTTCAAGGGAATTTTTCATTTCCTCATTTTTAATTCACTGAATGAGCAGCTCAAAGACATATCACTGCCACTTCTATACTTCTGCATATGGCACCTGGTGCTGTTGTGAATTACAGAACCAAAGGAAGGATCAAGAACTCATTTCAGTATATCAGAAAAGAAAGTTCTGCTTCCAAAAAAAAACCCATTACCTAATGGATTGATCTCAAGGTATGTAAAATACAGATCTTCATAAAGGTTGAACAGGCCACAGATGAAGCTGGCCAAGATGCTGTAAAAAAATGAAAAGTAACAGAAGTTAATGAAAGCAGCCAAAACTAAGTACAGCCTGCTCTGCTCGTTGGTATTAGTGGCATCTGCAAATCTACTTGGCATCAATTTCTTTCATTTTCATTCATCTTCTCTGGATGGAGCCTGGGTGATGGATGACTCAAGGGAAGGAAGACCTTGATGACTCATCTTAATTACCCTCCACCAAACTCTGCTGAGAACACAGTTGCTCACAACTGTCAGAGCTGTGCAGTCTGATTTATCTCCCCACAAGTCAGAAGCACATCGTTGCCTCTCTGCTGATACCTATCTTTGTCAGATCTGAGCTTTGTTAGCTGTGATGGGGAGGAGACTGCAGTGCTCTGGTGGAGTGACAGACTCCTTCACCCTTCGGTACTGCACAATGTCAGCAAGGATTATGCTATGTTTGGACAAATCATGACTCATATTAGGCAAACTAGGTATAAGCATCTAATTGAGGGAGATGCAGAAGCCTTGAGATCTACAGATAAGCCTGCAGAAGGAAGAACAGGAAAATAACTTCGGAGATCAGGCCAGAGCAAAGGAGAGGGAAGTTCTGAATTAGCAGTCAGAGCCACATCTCATCACTATTTCACTAAACAAAAGAAAATTCTATGCTTGCATGAAGGATCAGAATTCAGTACATGTCTCCAGTCTCAGGTTGAGACCTAAGCAGGCTGACAAGTGCTGCTGCCAAGTAAAGGCTCAGCACTAGGAAACCTTATTTTTGGGTTTTACAGGCAGCTGAGATAAGGTCAGAGAGCTTGGATTCAGGATGCATGGCATATTCTGGAGAGCAGCAAGAAGGGCAGGAAACTGAGCTTCAGGGTGAAGATAATAGAGATGCGGCACTGAGATAAAAGAGCAGCTGCTGCACGGCTGGTCCTACCCAGAACTGCATCTCTACTTACTCCTTCTTGTTAGCTGGTGCGTGCTGCAGGAGATGCTTCTTCACATCAGATTCATTGAGCTTCTCATCCACTGCCACGAGCAGCTTCTGAGCTTTGGCATCCACATCTCCCACATCCACACCCCCTTCGTGGTGGAAGAGCACATAGTCTCCCTCACGGGCAGCATATACACACACATAGAACTCTTCCTCCTGCACCAGAGAGCAGGGACAAGCATTTATCAGTGACACCCAGAGAGGCTTTTGTGCCAGTGCTGGGACTGGGGCAGCTGAGCCCAACATCAAGCTTCCCATGGAGCAGCAGTGCTGGAGTGGCCCTGACACTGCCAGGGCTGTGCAGCAACACTGTCAGCTCAACAGCACACTCTCAAATTTCTGCTTTCTCCACTGTACCAATACAGCTAAGCATGCAAGCCCAAAAAGATTTTAAAACCTGCTTTAATGGTATACTAACCTGTTTGTGAGGGACGAAGGGTTCAATCAGAAAGTTCTTTAGGATTCCCTTTGCATTAGCAATCTGGGGACAGAAAACAAGATAAATACTCATAACCACTTGTCCAACACATTTGTGAGAGCATAAAGAAAGCTTTGAGAATTAATCAGCACTGCTCTAAAATTGCTCATTCTCCACTGTGCCTCCTGGACACAGGAGCCACTCCTCCCTCTCCAGCACAGCACTCAGCACTGTCACCCCAGGGTATCTGGTTACAGTAGTCGGTCACCTTTCTCATTCCTAACAGGACAGAGCGGTATCAGAATTACACCAGGACAGCTGCTCTCCTCTCCTGTCCCAGAGAGCACTGTCACTGGGTCCTGCTCAGCACAGTGAGACACAAGGGCTTGAGTTGTTCTTGGAATAGTGAAAAATTCAGAAGTGAGGAATTCCTGAGCTAGTGGCAGGAGCAGAGGCCTCAGAGTAGTGTTCACCCTGAAATGGTATCAGGGAGCACAGAAGAGCAAGAGAATCCTTTAGCCTCTTCTTATGGGTCCAGGAACTGTTCTGTGTAGGCACTTTCCTGTTATCCAAACCCATGTTTCCAGGCTCAAGAGACACTGGGGATGCTCCCTGCTTCTGAGGACACCAGTGGTCCCAAGTCTGTGGTCCCAGCCCTTGCTTTAGATATGGCTGTTGTGTTGTGCTAAAGGAGTAATTTCCACACCCATCCTTTTCCCAATGGGGAGCACTCACGATGCTGCTCCTGCTGTTTCCCAATTCTTGCCACACCGGCTCGGCGCCAGCGGCAAATCAATCCCAGCAGGGCCAAAGGCATAAATTCCTTGAGGCAGCACAACTCCATCAGCTCCCAACACACAGCAGCAGGGATGGCAGGCACTTCATTATCATTAGCACTGCACTGTCATTCCCAGGAAAATAAATATTACACAGCAGCACTGAGATAAAATAAGGACCTGAAGTAACACTCAATCATCAACCAAAACACACGGGCTGGCTGCAGTAGAGGACCAGCGATTTTACAGCTTTGATACTGTCCTGGGAACAACAGCAAAGCACTCACCGTGGTTTCCCGGCCCAGGCGCTGCTTGAGCCAAGCCTTCACCTGATCCAGAGTGAGGTTAATCCCAACCAGTCCAAGCTTCCCACGTCTCTTAATGAGCTGATCTGGCTTCACCACTAAACGCTACAAATGTTGGGCAAGAGATTTAAAGGAAGAAGCATTAGGAAGTGACTTTGGTTGAATGGCTCTCTGCAGATAGAGAAGTAAAAACTTAAATCAGTTCTGCACAGCACACATCCTTGCAAAATTCCTTTAATCTTGGCAAATCCATCTCCTGGTAAAACATGCCTGCAAGTCTGGGGTTTTTATGCTGCAGTTTGAGAAAAGCCACCTTGTTTCTACTCAGCTGTGAGCAGACATCAGAGGCTGAGGTGACAGCTTGTTCTGTCCTTTTTTTTTTTTTTTTGGTTAAAAAAACTCAATAAAAGTCATGACGGAAAGTTGCTCACCAAAAAAAAAAAAAAGAAAAAAGAAAAAAAAGAAAGAAAAAAAAAAGAAAAAAAGCTCCTGCTGTCACTACACTTTGCTTATGACACTGGCTAGGGCCAGGCAACTGACCATGGCTCTTTATGAGACACCCATGGATAGCTGCTCCTGGGTTACACACATCTCTAGCTTGCAAATATCTTTTTTAAAAAACAAACTAGAACTGGATGCCATTCTCCTGTACCACTGATATGTCCTGCAACTTCAGCAACTTAAAGAGTCAGAACACACTGTGCTGTAGTACAGGACACTGAGTATGGTCTAGCAGCTGGATCCTGAAGTCCTTTCCAGCCTTACAGAACGTGCCTTAGAGGCCCAAGAGCATCCTCACTCCCTTCTGGCTTCCTGCAAGGCTTTTAGAAGCATTGCTGATCTCTTCTTGCAGTTCATTCAGGCACTTGAGCATGGAACATCTAATTAGTGCAGTGGTTCTATCAGTCACTCAGTCAAGGACTATGAGACATTCATGTTCTCCAGCCAGTGTTTTAATATAATTAACTACTGGAAAAGAGCCAGCGTGGACAGCTAATAAAAAGAGCTCTGGGTATGTTTTCTCTACAGAAAGTGTGAAGATATGAGATAGAGATAAATGACTTTGCACTGAAAAATTTAAAAAAGGAAGTTTCCCCCGACATTTTGCTTGGACACAAGAAAACTAAGCAGTGTCCTAACTTGACATTAAAGCCAGACACAGAGAAAGCACTCCCTGACTTCAGAGAGCAAGGCTTTGAGCCCAAGGACTGACATCTCTGTCTGAATCAACCTCTTTTACCTTCTGTGCAGTTATGAGCAACTGGTTCACAGCTATCTCTGCTCCCGTATTTCACAGTCTTAAAGGAATAATCAGCCCCCCATGAGGTGATACTGAGCCTTGAAGCAAGGCTTGTTTCTTCATCAGGGTTGCGAGTGACTGTGGCAGAGCAGCACCAGTGACCAGTATTTCAGGAAGGATCTGGAGCAGTGCTCAGGTGCTCCAGGAGGGCAGATCCTGCTGTCTGTGTCCTTACCTCGTTCAGGAGCCACGGGTGGTCCTGGGTGAGCCGTGCCCAGTCCGTGTCTGGGGTCACCCGGGCATACTTGAAGCGGTTCTGGATGGCACAGGACGTGCTGATGTACTTGTACAAGAACTCCTTCCCCGTCTGCTCGGAGATGGCTTTGGCTGACATGGCTACCTAGTCTGGATGGGGGAAAAAATCCAAAAATCCATCAGGAACAGAGCCCTGTTCTGGCCAAGAACTCCGTATCACTCAGCTCAATACAAACCCAAAGCAAACCAAACTCTCCCCATTACACATAAGATCATAAAACTTCCCTGATAAGCAAGAACTACTCATGGTGCTTAAAACTTCTACCCCATTCCCCTGCCATGCACACTATTTTCACCCAGCCTTGTTTGCAGGGAAAGACAGAAGCCCTGCAGCTTGTCCCAGCCAGCACCAAGCCTTTCCCAACGCCACAGCTTGGAGCATCCCCTCACATCCAGGGCAGTGCCCAGCTCTCTCCAGTGTCACAGCACCTCAGTACTGCTCCTGCTGTAACCCACCTACCCCTTTCCCTGGTGCATTTCCAGGGAGGGATCCCCTCCCTCCCACTCATTTCTCTAAGGCATCGCATATTCCCAGTTGAGCCTGACTGTGGGCACATCAGCAATCCCCATCCCTTTTCTAAAGGGAAAAGAAAACACTGCCAGGATTACCAAAACTAGAATAGCTTTACATCATTGTTTTTTCTTGTTTCAGAACCAGGTTTCTTGGAAAGAGCTTTACATCTGACACAATAAGATGCTGAAGACAACAACAAAGATTAAGCTTAGACAGTTGGTTCTGGGTTTGTTTTTTTTTTTTTAAGAAAAATTCCTAATTCAGTCCCTTTCCTATGGATGGTCTTCTCTTTTCGAGTATATTCCAAACTGATGTAAGGAAATGATTTCTGACCTCAAGAGTGTAACTATTCTTTTTGATATGCAGCAAAAAAGTCATAGGTGTCAAAGATACATTTATTTTTAGCTGTTAAATAAACACTTATTTAAAAGAATACTTCATCCCAGTGGCCCTGTCTGCATGTGTCACAGATCAGAACTGAGTGCTGTGATCAGCTGGCAGGTTTGGTATGTCTGGGGGGTCAGACTGCTGACAGGGATGCTCAAGCAGCAGCTCCTCTTGCATTTTGAGTGACTGGGGTCATGTCACTGTTCCCCAAGCACAGCCAGTGTGGCAGGAAGCAAAAGCACCCTTGGGATGGATTCTGGGAGAGCTGCAAAGCAGAGGTGCACCAGTACAAAAAAAGAGGAGTTCAGATTCCATCTGAGCACCTGGACAGCCAAATACTAGAATGGCTCAGTAAAACTACCTGCCCTCACAAAACACATACCCCACTTCAGACCCACAGAAGGAAACAGCTAACAAATTCCAGTTATTTCTTGTGCTGCCCTCTGGGTAATAACCATTAGTAATCAGCTGGGCTAATCATCCTATAAGCAAACACAGAATAGGCAGCAATTAACTAGACATAATTAGAAATAAAGAACTTTTCTCCCTAGAGCAGAAAGAAGGAGGTTGGTCCATCCCAACGACAGGAGGAGGCAGGCTGCATTCCCTGAGCTTCCCAAACCAAACAGGTCAGACTGAGTAAGTGCTATTACTGACATCTGATAACAACACTTAAGGACCAGCAACTTTGCCACTGCCATCTTTTCAAATGCAATTCCAGGGTTAAGAATCACAAAGACAAAGCTACAGCAAGGGCAAAAGACAAAGAACCAGCAGGGCCGCTTTCAAAGGGTTCTGATGTAAAACCTGAACACGATTCCAGCACAACTTCCAATTTAATCTCATTTCAAAACAGGATCAGGCAACGTTTCTGCAGGACCCTATCTTTCATCAGTCAACCCCCACTCCTGTCACTAGAAACACTTGCCCCTAACTGCCTACTGAAACAGCCCCTGTTAGTTTATTAGCCCAGTGGCAAAGCCAAGGTGGTCTGACAAGAGGGAAGCTCTTGTGAGCAGCCAGAGGAAACCAAACCCCAAACCGACACCCCAGCCTGATTCTGCAGGCACACCCTGACACGCTCCCACAAGCATCACACTGCTCCCTGGCCTCACAGCTGCACACACACAGGTCATCTGTACTGTAGAGCCCAAAACTTTCCATTGGAATTTGTATTTTAAGCAGAGCTATTTCTGAGAGCAAACCCTGCTCCCAGGGTACCTGCAACCACCATTTGTTCTGCTTGGGAGGAAGCAGTAATATTCCTGCTTCAAACCCCTTCAAAATCCATCAACTCCACAATCTGCCCAGGGCCTGTCCCAGAGAAACAGTGTCACATATCACTGCAGCAGAAGCAGATGGGTAAAAGAAAATGGCAAACATATTTCTTTAAGAAACCTAAGTTTTTGTCATTTCTCCAGGGTGTCACAGAGCCTCTGAACAGCACTGCAGAACTTCAGTCCACAATTACAAATTAAACCACTCAGGCTGATGCTGGTTATGTCGATGAATACCCTGTAATTGCAGGAAACCAGACCTAGGATGTCCCTCAGGTCTTATTAACAATAATCCTGTAAAAAATCTCAGTGGGAACAAGTGACATACATGAGATTCCTTAAACCTGAGGGACACAAAGCAGAGTTGTTCCTCTCTCAGAACCATTTCTGGTGTTTTTTATACTGCTCTATTCTGCTGCTCCCCTGGTTTCCCTCTCAGCTTCATCACCTCATTTTTGTAGTAACACTACTGGGGTAAAAAAAGGAAACTACAGAATTCTTACAATAGCAGTAGATGAATAATAACATCCTTGTGTCATGGCAACAGAACAGCAGGAATGAGGCTGTTCAGACCTTATCTGCCCGAGTTTCATGTTTCCTAAACATTCGCAAGTCTTTAATCACGCCCCTCACTCAGTTTTCCCACTGTTCTGACCCTGTCTTTTTCATGGGACAGAGCACAAAGCAATTGCTTCAGTCTGCTGAACTGTTAAGCTAAGAGATCAGCAGGAAAATAATCCATAGGGCATCAGCAATTCCTGCCTGTGTGTGCTTGTGCAGGTCCCTTGACAACCAGGGAGACGGGATCAGAGCAGGTCCATTAACTCACTGCATCTGTTCTGCTAACACCAAGCAGGGACACAGACCCATGTCACTACAGAGGCAGAGGAACTGAACCTTCCCAGTTTCCCAGCAATGAGACAGGTTTGAACACTTATCTGTCAGAATAATCTTACTTTCAGTCATGTTTAGCACCTGCAGTGCTGACTAGTGCTGGGGAGAGCAATGGCTGCACCTCTGAAGATAAACTCAGGGAAAATGCCCCCTTCTCTGCCCAAAACACAAGTCTGGGATAACAGCGTTCTCTTCCACTGCTCTGTTCAGCATTCATTAGCAAAGACTGATCTGCAGTTTTCTCAGCACTGCAGGCTCCAGACCTTGCACCCACCATACACAAGGGCAGATTCATGTCAGGAGCACAAGTGTCACAGATTTCCATGAATGATTCGTGTTCATTTAGTGAGGCTCCAAGACAAACAGCTTCCCTGCAACACCTCGGAGACTCTTCTCTCATCATCCATACCCACTGATTCAAAAAGAACTGGATTCCAGCCTTTGCTAGCGAGTCCAGAGCAAGTAACAGACATGGATTAGATCATATTTTCAGGAGCTCAGCAGCACTTATTCCCTCAAAACATCACCTGTCAAATATATGCAAAGAAATTGATGCTTGGGGAAAGTTTCCTGAGTGTATTAACAGAGAAAATGAGAGGGATGGTGGCAAGGCAGGCAAGAGCCCTCGAGCTGGATGCTGTGTTTGCTGTGACACAACTGATACATCTGCCCCAATATATCAGCAACCAGCTGAGGGATGCATGCAACAAATCCAGAGGAAATACAGATGGAGAAATAGGGAGGCATTCCTGACACAGAACTCAGGCAAAGTCTCCCTGACTCCCAGGAGAGCAATGATGTGGCATTGCTCAGCGTAACACTGTCTGCTCTGCAAGGGGAGAAGAAGTATTACAGACATTGATTTAGTTTGTTTTCCTTCTAACCAGAAGAAGGGGTGAAACTCAGCTTCACCAATCTGTGGTCACACAGAATGTGGTCCTCACACATGGAATTCTCTGAGATCTGGATTGGAATCATTCTCCAATCTCACCTGAATGACACTTCAGACCAAGAGGAAAGGAGTCCCTCTCCAGTCAAGACTTGACACCCACTCTCCCAAGAATCGTGGCAACAAACCCGCACCATAAATCAGCCTCTCCCCTCCATTCCGGGTCATTTATTAACACAGTTCAAGCTAAGCCAGTATTTTCAGCCAATGGCAGCATGAAAAGTTACATCAGCTCCCACCTGGCAAACCCGGGTGTTTCATCAGAGGATGGTGCGGGCTCAGTGCCACAGCCAACGCGAGGTCACGGTCCCGCAGCTGCAGTTGGGAAATGCTGTGCAGGGTGATGCAAACAGGTGCTGCATGCCCAGCTCCAGGGGAGGCTCCCTGCACACATGGAATCTCTGAGAAAAACACGGCAGCCAGGGACGAGCATGGAGCACGGACCATGGAGCGGTTACATGTGGCCAACAGAGAGCAGCAGACAAGCTCCCCATGCCTGGCAGGCACCCAGTGCCACAAGGGGGGAATTTGGGAATCCTGTCATTAAAGATCATCTTCTTCTGCAGCCTTGGGGCTCCTTAACAAGCTTATTCCTTAAATCACTTGCACAGGGCACGGCAGTAAAGGCCTGTCCACGGGCAGGACTTCCAGCTGTAGCTGTCCTTGTTTGGGAACCACTTCAGGCAGCACTGGAAGTGTGGGAAGAGCCCTGACACCTGGAAAGAGCTGCAGAGTCTCACACGCAGGAAACCCAAGAGGGTTCGGGTAACAGCACTGGATGGCAGAGCTGATATTCTGAGCTCCAAACCCAGTTAGGGATCAGAAAGAGTACAGACACCTACAAACCGGATAGTCAGGATGCACCTCAGTTTTCAGCCTGCAGACAACAAACTTAACAGAGAGAAGGGAGAGTCCGTATAGCAGGATGAGAATTTCGAAAGCAGCAAGACAAACAGGAGGTGTTTGCAAGCAGCAAACAGGAGAGCTGGAACACAGCCAACTGTCCCGGGAATGGAGCGACACATGGGCTGTGCACGCTGCTGCTCCTACGGGAACAGCGTGACCCGACGCGGGGTTGCTCCTCCAGGATGATCAGGAAAGGATTTTCCTTATGGCAGCGGACGTGCTTTGGCCAAGGCCTCCTTGGGCCAGGTGGGTAAAGCCGGACCCATTTCCTTGCCCCTTGGTAATCTCTGCGCTATGACCATGGCACACTGTCCGTGCCCCAGAGCCGCCTCAGCCACCGGGACCCTAGAGGGGATCAGCACCGCTGCGACGAGATCCCGGCGGAGCGGCGGCGGCGCCGCCCGCAAGGTCAGGGGCGGCCGTGCCGGCGGGAGCAAGGGGCTCCGCTCCGGACCGCACCGGGACTGCCGCTCCCGCCAGCACACTCGCTACTTGGGCGAGCCCGTGGCGCTCCCGCAGGCTGCGGGCCGCTCCCGGGGTTCGCCCGCCCTACCACGAGCTATCGGGGCCGGGCCCGGCCAGAATCAGCACGGCTACCGCCCCAGACGCGTGGGCGCCGCGGCGGCGCCGGCGAAGGGGCCGCGCGAGGCGTCGCCATGTGTCGGGCACAGCTTGGCGCTACAGCCGCCCCCGCACTCACCTGGGCCCCGTTCGGCCGCTGCCGCCCCGCTCCGCTCCGCTGTCGCTCCGGCTCCGCTCACGCCGCCGCCGCCGCCTTTTGTTCGCGGAGCGCGGCCTCCCCGGCCCATCGGGCTACGGCCGCCGCCGCCGCCCATTGGCCGCCGCCGCTGCCACGTGCGCATTGCCTGAGCGCCCGCCGCGCACTCATTGGTCGCTGCCGGTGGGGTGCGGCCGTGTGGCCTTGTGGGAGTCGTAGTTCCGGCACCCTCGCCCCGCCCCCGGCGGCACCCGCGGCCGTGACCCCCCACGCCGGACCCACCGCCGCTGACGTCACCGGCCATGATGACGTCAACAGGCCCACTGCCCAACGGTACCGGCGGCGGGAATGGGGCTCCTTGCTCAGCGCCGGGACACGCCGAGAAACCTCCCACGGGCCTGTCGTGACTGCGGGGGCGGGAGGTGCCCGGTGGTACCCACGGGGGTGTGGCGGGATTGCCAGAGCCGGGTCACCGGTGCCCCTGCGGCCGGCACCGCTGGAGCGCGATCCCCCGGGGCTCTGGGGCGAGACAGCTGTGACCGAAGCGCGGGGAGCGTCCCGCCTCCCCGCTGCTCCGTATCCTCGCCAGCCTGTCAAGGCAGCCGCCACCGCTTCCCTGCTTCCTAGGAACACCCAGCCCACATTCACTTTTTCCCTGGTATTTCCAGCCTGTGACTAACGCGCTCATCAGCGGCGCTGAGGGAGCACCCGGCGCGGTGAACAAGGCGGCCTTGCCTCGATGGCCGGGGCTGTGGTGTCCCCATGACAATGTCACCGGGCTGGACACAGACCTGCGACAGCCCTCACGAACAGTTTCTGCCCACCCCGCTGGCGACGGCGTGTTGCTCCCCGCGGTGCCAGCAGGGGAAAATCTCCCTGAAAACCAGTCACCGAACGCATAATCTGCCTGAAATTCCCTGCCCGGCTCCCTGGGGGCGGGGTGTGTCAGCCCGGCCGCCCACTCCAGAGCTCGGCAGTGCGTGTCTCCCCACCCTGGCGTGACTCCCACCCCGCCTCCCGCCCCAGCGGCGACCGTCGAACGGCGCTGGGCCAGTGCCAGGTCCGGGTCCAGGGCAGCGCCGAGCGGAGTCCGGAGCCTGGCAATGCTGATCTGCCTCGTGGTGACATTAAATGGCACCGGTTCCGAGCGGGACAGATGCCCTCCCCCCGCCCTTACTCTGAGTCACTTGGCAGGAACAAAGTGTTTCAAGCACAAATCTCGGCGCAGGCTCTGACCCAGCGCCAAAATAAAGTCAGGACTGGAGTGCTGATGGGAGTGAACCAGCAGCATTTGCCGTTCGTCAATTATTTGGCCAGGATTAGACCTCTCAGCGATGAAATCGGTACCGGGGCCAGCGGCGAGCACCAAACCAGCACCGAATAACCGACTGTAGGGGAGCGGTGGCTGCCCTCGTGTTGTCCCTACGGAACACACAGGCCATTGCCCGCTGGGGCAGAGGAACCGGCTCTGCTTGGTGTTCGGCAGCCGCCGAGGCACCGCGGCTGTACCGAGCGGCCGTGCTCCCACCCCTCCCGGCCGCGCAGGGCTCCGGGAATGCGGGTGCAAGAACAGAACCCCACGGGCACGGAGTGGGGTCAGGTCAGAGGCACGGCGAGCACCCGCCGGCAGCGAGCGCCGGGCCGCAAGCGGCATCCGACCGGGGCTGGGGCCGCCCGGGACACCGGGACACCGGCACTCCACGTGGGCACCGGGCAGGCGCCGTCCGTCACTTCCGGGGCGGGGCAGCTCACCGGAACCGGGTCGTTACCTGTAACCGTTGCTTGGCAACGGCGCCGCATCGCAGCCATGGCGAACGAGGATGATTTGCCCGTCGTTACCTTCGGGAATCTCATGAGCGAGGGGATAACCCTGAGCCGGCGTGGCCAGCACGACAAGGCTCTGGGCTGCTTCAATGACGTGAGGGCGCCGCGGCCCGAGGGGACCGAGCTGCCCACGGCGGGAGGGGCCTCGGGGGGTGCCCCCGCGACGGGACGCGGTTCGGTTCAGGCGGGAGAGGAGGCAGCGGGGGGACCCGCGGCAAGAGGGTCGGGCACGGAGAGACGTGTCCCCAGGAGCTCTCTGCACGAGGGGTGACCCAGATGAGGCAGTTCAGGGACAAGGCAGCACCTGCAGCACAGAGAACCTATGAAAAACAAGAGAAGAGTCTTTTTAGTAAAACCTTTGTAGTTTTGTGCTCATCCATCATCAGTCATCCTCATCCATGCGGGAACTGTGGCAACAAATACCTGCACTTGTGTACCTGTGGTGTTGAGCCAGCACAGGTGACTTATCCATGTGTGGTGACATGTCCATATCTGTGGTTCCAGGCACTGAAGCTGAGAGCAGGAGACAAGCACTGCCTTATCACCCGCTCCAAGTGTTTTCTGAAACTTGGAGACACAGAAAACTCCTTGAAAGATGCTGAAGCCTCGCTCCAAATTGACAAAACGTTCTCTGAGGTAACCAGCTGAAGGGGTTGGAGTGGGGTGGCCAAAGGCTGGCCTGGATCTGTGAGACCCTGCAGGGTCTGAGGCAGAGCTGTGAGGAAAGAGCTCACTCCAAACACTCCTGAGATTTCTACTACTCTCAGAGCTGTGGAGGTGCTCAGGCATCTCCAGGTTTGGGGTTTAATGTATGCAGGTTGTTACAGTCCTGGGCTCTCATGAGCGCCTGACAGGAGTTACTTGAGATCCATCAAAGTTTGCCCTCATTTTATTAATTTGTTCCCCAAAATGTCGTTTTAGGGGCTTTACCAAAAAGCAGAGACACTGTACACCATGGGTGACTTTGAGTTTGCGCTGGTGTTTTACCACCGAGGCCGAAGGCTCCGCCCAGATCTGCACAAGTTCCAGCTGGGCATCAACAAGGCTGAGGAGGCGATTGTCAACTGCATTGGGAGTAAGAAGTGTCACTTTCTGGCCCCTGTGAGCCCAGACAATGCTGTTCAGGGCACAGCTGATGGCAATTCAGCTCTGCAAGTGACCCAAGAGCCCCACACTAGAGCCTCTCTGCTTCTGGGTCTGTGTTATTTGTGGCAGATAAATCCAGAAGCACCAGGAAGCACCACAAAGAGGCAACCCCGTTCTTTTTTTCTTTCGTTCTTTCTTTCTGCCCTGGACGCCTGTTCATACACAGTGTCTGATCCCTTTAGTTCTGTAGGTAAATCCTGACACTCCAATTTCCAAAATCATCATGGGAAACTTTCCATGGAACACAGACCAGAGCAGCTCATCTCATCAGTGACCTGCCTGTGGCCTCCCAGTACATGAGAGTAGCTGACAAGAAAGTTGAAAACATTATTTACAGGGGCCTGGAGTGCCAGGACAAGGGAGAATAGTTTCCCACTGCCAGAGGGCAGGGTTAGATGGGATATTGGGAAGAAAATCTTTCCTGTGAGGGTGGGGAGGCCCTGGCACAGGTTGCCCAGAGAAGCTGTGGCTGCCCCTGGATCCCTGGGAGGGTCCAAGGCCAGGCTGGATGGGGCTTGGAGCAATCTGGGATAGTGGAAGGTGTCCCTGCCCATTGGAGGTGGAATTCCAGGAGGTGGAACTGAATGAACTCTAAAGTCCCTTCCAATCTAAACCATTCTGGGATTCCATGATTCTGTGATCTACCTCCAGCACTAATTACAAAGTCCATTTTGAGACCTTTATCCCTGTATTCAAAGCTTGGAATGAAATGTGCCATGCTATCTCAGACTGGCCTCCTGAAATCCTGACTCTCCTCCAATTTTCATTGCAAAAGAGCAATGAAACTGTTGACTCTTGTAACGAGCTCTCCTTTCACCGTTCCTGGCTCAGATCACCGAGCAGGTCCTGTGGAGAGAGAAAAGGCCAAGGACCTTGTGGGGTTCAAAACAAACAGAAAATCCCTTTTCCCTTAGTTTTTCTCTCAGCCCTGCCAGCAGGCATGGACAGGACGTGTCCCCCTGTGGGGCACAGACACGCCTCACCTGGGGCTGCCACCTCTGCCACGTGGGTGGAACACCTGTGCAGGCTCCTCTGGGGCTGCCAAACCTGCCCGGTGGGTTGGAGCCGCTCCAGTGGATCCCAGAGCCTGTCCCTGCCCAGCGCCCGGCACACCCCACTCACACCCTACACATGTTCCCAGCTAGGCCAGGGCCTCCCTCTCCCAAAATTTCAAAACTTCAGCCCTCCCCCAGTGCCAGGGATTAACACGTGCCAGTGGCACCAGAGCCTGCAGCGCTTTCGTATGGGATAGTTATTTAAAAAACAGGGAAGGTTTCCAGATCTGGCTTGCTTCCCTCCATTCCTGCTGCTTCCTGAGCTTAGCACAATGCTCAGATATCATCACAGCTCCAGCTGAAATCTTCCCCAGCTCAATATCCTGAGCCAAGAGCTCTAACCACCTTTGGACTCCCTGGGCTGCAGGCACAAGAAGGGATTAAAAAACTAGAAAACTCTTATTTTAAATCAGTCAATAGCTCTGAGATGCAGGGAAGCGTGGAAACACGTCAGCATGGATCTGGATGTTTGAATAGTTGGGAAATGCACAAACAGTAACAGGATGCATCCTCAAACTGCTTCCCTGACTCTGCTTCACCTGGGTGGATGGGAACACCTGCTCCTGTGACCCTCCTGTGTTTGTGCTGCTGCTCTGGGCCCCGTGGCTGTGCTGAAGGGAATTCTGCAGCAGCCTCAGAAGCTCTGTCCATCCCTCAGACTAAACAAAGAGCTGTTCCTCACTCTTCCCTCCCAGGGTGCAGACAGACAGTGGTACTAGGGGTCAAGTGAAAACACAATGGGCCTTTTGCCCTAATCAGTGCACAAACCTTTAAAATACCTTTTCTTCCATTTTATGCTCCAGCTGTGACCCCTCAGAAGAACATGCATCCTTCTCTTTCAATTTCCATGCAGGATATACCCTGTCTGTAGGAATACTGCATCAGGAGCCCCTGGTGCTGTGTGAATTAAAATGAGCTGGTGCATGAGCTGCATTCCCTGCTCCCAGAACACACCAACACCCCCTATTCCATGGGAAAGAATTAGAAAAGCTTTGGTTGAAACCAAACGTTTTGGGCTTGGCACCTTTATGGGCATTTTATTGACAACACCCTGCATGGCTGCTGTGCAGCACTAACACAGACTCCTCTGTGTCTGCAGATCCATCCTCAGTGAAGCTGGAGAACAAGGAGGAGCTGTGCTTTGTGAGCAGGCAGGCAGAGGTACAGCACGGGCCTCCTGCTGAAGAAGCTTCTAGAGTTGTTGTAATGCTGAAATGGGCACCAAAGGAGTGACAGTCCCCACAGGGACATGGCTGTGGGAGCAGTGGACTTGCAAAGGGCCTCTTGAGCATTAAAAAACACTGGCCTGTCATGAGAGTGTTTGTCACCTGCTTCTAATGCAGGTCTGGCTCAAGCCATCCAAAATTTAAAAGGGAAGGCAAAAGGGCAGGAAGAGCCACTATGCAGGAGCAAAACCTGGAATTTCTCCTCCAACTCATATCTGGTGGTATTGCCGACACCCATCTGAGGCTATTGAGTAACAGCTCAGAGGTCGAGGAGGGCACAGTGAGCTCCAATATTGACTTTGGGTTTACCTGATGTTTAAGGGTCACAGTTTTGATAATGGACACTTTCTTCATTGCTTCCCTTTTGGGTGCTCCGTTGCAGTAGTGTCTTGTTCCTCTGAGAGGCCAGAACTAGTTCTTACTCTTTCTGTAACACTCTTGGGATCCCCAGGGAGCAAAATTGGCTGCAGAATTTCAATTGCTCATGGCCAAAGCAGCTGTTGAGACACTGACTTTTGGCTTTTATTTTAAAAATAAGCTGTCTTATATGGAGTATAAACAGAATTCTGCTCATTCCAGTGTTCCCCACTGATGTCTCCTGACTCTTTTTGCTTTTTTCTAGCTGCAGAGCAAAAAAGACAACCAGAAACAGCAGAACAAACCAACTAAGGATCAAAAACAGACAAAGAAGAAGAGTCCAAAAACAGAGCAACAGCTTCTGGGAGCGCTTTATGCTGACAAAGCATTCCTGGAGAAGTTGCTCAAGGATAGAGGTGTTTCTCCTTCTCAGCAGATTCTATTTTTCTTTCATCTCTTTTTTATTCTTCTTTATTTCTTCTTTTCTTTTATACCCCCGTGACTCTTAATTAGTTGTACCAGAGCTCACGTAGCACATGGTGCTCACAGTGGTGGGGACAGGCAGGTGTCTGCACATGGGGCTGTGACTCCTCTGTGGATTTGTTATAAATGCTGTTAAAGTCGAGATGCAGGAATTGGAGAAGTATCTTATTTTAGAAAAAGGCACAAAGATTACTCTCCTTTAGTCACATTTCTAAGGAACTTTTCCCCCAGAAAGAGAGAAGTGATTAAGATTTGGTTTGCTCACAGGTTTTACAGTGTTGCCAGTATTAATTACGCATGTGGGCGGTCTGGTTTGCAGGCAGGTAAAAGCCCTCCCAGTTTCCATCTGCCAACCTGATCCACAGCACTGTTCAAAGTGCCCTGTCCATACAGATGTGCCATACAGATGTTCTGTCCCAGGGACAGGTGCTCAGCACAGCTGGCCCCACTTACTGGGCCCCTTCTTGGCTCCAATCAGCAGAGAAGGCAGTGGATATGAGGCTGGAACACCAGCTCAGCTCACTGAACCACGTGGGATGAGTAACAGTTTATTGTTAACTCTCTCATCACTTCAGCTCTGAGGAGCACAGGACACTTTAATTTCCAGGATTGTCTGTGTCAGAACAGAAAAACATTCCCAATCAATTCCCTACTGCGCTGCAGCTCAGGTCTGTTGATTCTCACCTGAGTTCTACTTTATCTTATTTCCAGACTTGATGCAGAGCAGCACAAGGCAGGGGATCAAAGTCATGGACCTGGTTTCGGGTGGCATCTCCTACCTGAACCACCGGCGGGATTTCTGGCAGCAGCAGAAGCCGATGTACGCCCGGGCGTACGAGCGCAAGGTCCTGCAGCAGGAGCGGATGCAGGACAAGAAAGAGAAACCATCTGACATTAGCAGATCCATCGCTAAGGATATGGAGGATATTGAGCTGAGTAGGTCCCTGGCTGGAAGCTGAGTGCCTCCCACTGCTGTGGGGAGCTCTATTTCCAGACTTTGTCTGAGGGTTAGCCACTTCACCATTATTCAGTTCCTGAGTATCACAGAATCCCGAGGTGGTTTGGGTTGGAAGAGACCTTGAATTTCATCCTGTTCCACCCCCCCACTATGGGCAGGGACACTTTCCACTATCCCAAGTTGCTCCAAGCCCCATCCAAGCTGGCCTGGAACACTTCCAGGGGAGGGGAATTCACAACTTCTCAATGTCTCTGTGTCACATCCCAGTGTCAAACTCTGCTCCCTGTCCCCAGTGTTGGCCAGAGGTTCCGCTGAGGAAAGCTGCAGGAAAGCTGAGCGTATGCTGAAACGGATACAAGCGTGGTCAGAGCATGAAGTTCCCAACAAGAATGAACTGATTGGGAATCTCCACAGCTTCATTGGGAATGCACAGTTGGCAATGGGACAGATGGAGGCAGCTTTGCGCAGCCATAAGATGGATCTGGATTGTGCTAGGCAGAAGTAAGTTCTGGGAAGTTCAGGTGGGTGGAGAAAGGGGAAAGTGCCTCTGTGGGGGTGTTTTAGTATTAGGGAATGTAATTCTCACCTGGGGGGTTTAACGGGGTTACACATTCAGCTCTGCCCAAGTATTAGGGCCTGTGGTGACTTTTTATCTTCACTAATTCAAAATAAGGAGCCTGAAGCAGATTTTTAAGGACCCACAGCATAGGGCACATCAAAACCTCTGCTGTAGCAAAGCAAAAGAACACAAGTCCCAGTCTCAGCACGAATCTTGACTGGCACTTCTTTCTCAGGAAGATCAGGCTTGAAATTGTACCAGTTTTCTGCTACATTTTGCCTTAAACTCCTTTTCATAGAGACCATTAAGCATGGCTTGAAATAAAGGTCACATCCAGTTGCACTTACCTGTCTGCACTGGACACATGCTACGGCTCTTCCAGCTGAACCACAGTGGAGCAAAGTGTAGTCTTAGATTTAGCCAGAGTTTGCAAAGCGTAGAAGAAATCATGGAACAGTGACTTGAAGTGATTTGGGACTTATGTTTGGCAGTAGTGCACTGAGCTTTTTAAATGTCACTGAGTGGTTGTTCCTCATTTTAAAAAATCCTTTTGGAAGTGAGTGTTGGCTTAGGAAAAGACTGCCTCTCTCCTGGTGCTCCCACTCCCCGAGTGGGCCAGGTAAAAGCAGGAGTTGAGGAGAGGAGAGGAGAGGAGAGGAGAGAAGAGGAGAGGAGAGGAGTTGCCTGTGTTTGGGACCTCTGAACGCCAAGGTGCCTTTCAGGACCGGCGGTGACGGGCGGGCCGCGCCCTCTGGCGGCTGCAGCTGGAGCCGCCGCTAATGACTCGTTAATGACTCGTTAATGACTCGCGTGAATGACCTCGTGACGGGGGTTTGAACTGGGTGATCCCACCCAGACGTGTCTGTGATTCCATGACTCCCATCGCATTTATCTGCTCCTCGCATATAATGGCTTTTCCGTCTCTAACGTAAGGGTAGGCAAAGCTGCTTCTGAAGATGAGAACGAGAATAATTAAGAAAAATATTAAAGCCCACAGGGTCTGTTATTACAGAAGGAGCTGCCTGTAGCATGGAGCAAAGCTCGGTCCAAGCACGGGATCAGGGCTGGTGTCAGGAGCTTAAAGACACACTGCAGACACATTTTTGTGTCTTTGCTTTGAAAGACAGAACGCATCCATGACTGTCAGGGACACAGAGGGAAACAGAGGCAAAGAAAAGTGGAAAGGACTGCCAAGGACTTTCCAAGGACTGCCAGATTTGCACAAATAATAATAATAATCAAAGGCAAAGCCAAACCATTTCCCTAGTGTCTCATGGGTTCAGCTGCCAGAGTTGTAGATAAAATCAAAAATCAACCTTGATTTCATGACTTTCAGCCTGACCTGGGCTCTTTACTTCCCAACACTTCTCTGAGGGCATGGGGAGCACCAAAGGGACCATGAGGCTGAAGAAACCCAGAGTGAGTGAGGAACAGGATGATGCCAGTGCCACAATCCCTTTGTCTCCCTGTCTCAGCGCTCTGCCGGACGCTGTGTCCCGGGCCCTGGACAACATCGGCCACGTGTACGCCCGAATCGGCAAGTTCCAGCAGGCCATCAACACGTATGTACAGCCCAGCAGCAAAGGCAGCAGGGCGTTGGAGTGACCCAGGTCATGGCTCTCCAGTTGTGTGTTCTCACTGCAGCCAGGCCTGGGGAAATTTTCACACCTGAGCCCTTTGCTATCAAATCAGTGGTTGAGTTGCGACTGTACCCAGTGAGGGTTGGTAAAGGTGTGTCTGTCTTACTCTGCTTGAAGCTGGGAGGAGAAGATTCCAATGGCCCAATCCAGCCTGGAGAAGGCCTGGCTGTTCCATGAAATTGGGCGGTGCTACCTCGAGCTGGGTAAAGCTGAAGTAGCCCAAGATTATGGCCTGAAGTCCCTGCAGTCAGCAGATGAAGAGGGAGATGTGGAGTGGCAGCTCCATGCCACCGTGCTGGTGGCACAGGCACAAGGTAAAGATGTGGGCACAGGTTTTGCTCTCAGGGTGGAGAAGCTGGTCTGAAAACATCTCTAGGATTTAACAGCCAAAGCAACTGCTCAGAGCAAGACTGGCTTGATTGTTCTTGCTGTTCTCCTGACCCCGGGTAAAACCAGCTGATATCCTTGTCTGTTCCAGTGAAATTGAAAGATTACCCATCTGCAATCATGACTTTTGAAAGGGCTTTGGAGAAGGCGAAGCTCGTGCCCAGTGAAGCTGCTCAAAATGGCATCATTGCGGTAAGGGGGCTGCTGAGGGGAGGAGGAGCTCTGGGCAGCCTCTGGGAGTTGCTGTTATTCCAGCTGGGATTCTCCAGCCAGAAATGCCGTAGAAATGCAGTTTTACAGTAGGAAAGGATTTGGTAATGATAGCAGAGATCAAAAGAAAACAGGAAAATATTGGGTATGTAGCTGCATTTCTGGGGCTTTTATTAAGAACTTCATCCCTTTCAGGCTTTGGATAACGTGAGCAAAAGCTTCATTGCGGAGCTGAACAAAAGCGGCAAAGGTGGGACACTTCCCTCACATGAAGGTACTTGTTCACACCTCTGCAACCAGAAATGGGAAAAAACCCCACTCCCCTGTTCTGCACATCAGCAGCACCTTAGACTTCCCACAGCACCCATTGCCTTGCAAGTATTAAATTAAAATCTTGGTGAAAGTCCAGCATTGTTTCAGCTGCGCTCCCAGGTCCGGCCACGAACAGCTTAGAGCGGGAGATGGCAGCGCTCCCTGAGTGTCCCCTGCAGGCTGGCCCGGTGTCCCCGACACCCCGGCCCTGCCCGCCCCTCCTGGGGTTCGGTGGGGAGGTCCTGGCAGGGCACTGTTCCCGCAGCCCCCGGAGCTGCTCCCTTCAGGCTGTCCCAGGATCTAGACGGGAGTGAAAGGCCTGGTGAGAGTAAGGGGGTCTGTCTTGTGCACAACTGCTGAGTTCTAGGACTTGGCTTAAGTTTCCTTTTGCCTTCCCAGATCGCCTCTTCGGCAGTAAAAACATAAAAAGCACCACTAAGAATGCGAAAAAGGAAGGGAAACAAGATTAAAAGCCGTAAGAAGAAGCCAGAAACGGTACATAAGCAGATGGAAACGATACGTAAGCAGACGGAAAAGAGAGGGCAAAACGGACAAGGAAATAAAGGAGAGCAGTGGGGAAAAGTAGAGCTTAGGCGGGAAGATTAAATAAATATTGAGCAAGCGTCATACCCAGCACTGGAGTAGGGTGTCCCTATCAGGGAAGGAGCTGGTCTGAGCCGCCGCCGTACTCGGAGCGCTGCTCCCCCCGCCCCGTATCCCCCTTTTGGCGGCCCCGGCGCAGCACAGAACTGTCCCGGCTGCATCTCCTGGTCGGGCTCCGCCCCGGCCCCGCTCCACCGCCCCGGGGAGGGCTCGGCCCGGCCCTCGGGGGCGGGCGGGTTCCGGGGCTATGAAAAGAGCCGCGGTCGCGCCCGCCCCAAAGCCGCTTCTCCGCCGCGCCGCTCCGCACCGGCGGCCGCCCCGGAGCCGCTGCCCTCACCATGGTAAGCGGGGCCGGCGGGATGGGGACTAAGATCGGGACTAGCATTGGGATCGGGGCCGCCGCTCCGCCCCGCAAAGGTTCCCATTCCCTGGAGGGCGG
>VZSR01003818.1:430221-445655 GCA_013398615.1 Brachypodius melanocephalos
TCCCTCCTGTGTGAGCACTTTGAGCCCCGAGGCCGCGGGGAAGGCAGCACGGGGGTGGCTGGGGAGCCCGTAGGTCCTTGAGGCTCTCAGGGTTTGTCCCCGTCCGGGTGTGAAATTGCAGCTGAGCCCGGGGGAACTGTGGGGTCCTGCTCCGGCTCCCAGGGCATTTAGAACCGAAATCCATCTGCACCTTCTGGAATAAAGAGATGGGGAAATCAACATCTGGGAAGTGTTTTTTAAAAACTACAAACTGCAAAAGCATTTTTCTGGCCCAGGCAGAACAGTTAAGTTTTATGTAAAACTTATCAATTTTTGCATCAAAGGCAAAACTCACTTCTTGGGCATCACTCCTATGGTCTCTGCCTTCAGCAGATCCAGTTGATCCCAGGCTGGGCTGGCCCACAGGCAGCTGGGGGGTGGAAAGTTCATGTAGAGACCCAACAGTGTCTGCCTCGTGGATGCTATTGAGGACTTGCACAGCTGAAGAAACCCCTCGTTTCCTTTCAGTCTCGCGTTTTCCCAGGCCCTCCCGGGAATTAATCTGGGATTCTGCTTACCAGAGCTGCTGGCAGGAGGGGAGGGAGAGCCCGTGCCAGCTGCCAGCGGCATTTCCCGCTCACTGCTGCCAACCACGAGTGTTTCGTTTCTTCCAGCACTCGAGGTTTCACTTTCGAGTTCTGACTAACAACTGCTGGGAGGGGTTTCCTGGAAGCCATCTCAGTTGCTCTTCCCAAGAGGAGCCCAAATTCCCTCCTGCGAGGCGCTCAGGTGCTGATCCTCAGTGCAGCTGAGAGAGAGACAGCGTCAGCCTTGCAGGCTGCTCTAGGAAACAGCCTCTTTCCTGGGAACAGAGTTTGTGATTCAGGTGAAGAAGGGACAGGAGTGTGGCAGCTCTCAACCTGCTGGGACTTTCAGTTCCCGTTGAGCTCCTCCACGGGTCGCTGCTCTCACATCCGGCAGCCACAGGGGTTTGGTTTGTTTAAGTGTTCAGACTAAATGTGCCACAAGAAGAGCTCTGCCTGGGCTGGGGCTTTGTGGCAGCTCGTGGTGCCTGAGAGACCCCTTCCTAGTGGGGCAGGACTGCAGCTGCCGAGGCCAGAGCATGGAGCAGGGCTGAACCTTCAGCCCTTGGGTGGGATGCAGTGGATCTCTGCTGTGTGACCAGCCAGAGCAGCTGTGGGAGAAGGTGTCAGCTGAGCAGGGCACCCAAGTGGGGCAGTGTGGGGGACACGCTCCCTGTGCCCCATCCTTTGTACTAAAGGTTCCAGCAGGGCCACATTGTCCCTGCGGTTCATGCCCTGCAAAGTGTTTTCTCCTTCCATTTCAGAACAGAGGCTTCTCCAAGAAGAGTCACACTTTCCTGCCTAAAATATTTAGAAAAATGTCTACCCAATCAGCGAAAGAGAGACCTGAGAGTTTGCATTTCCCATTCCTGGATGACGAAGACACCATCTCCACACTCAAAGAATCCAAAACCTTTTTCATCCTCCGGGGCCTGCCTGGCAGCGGGAAGTCCACCCTCGCCCAGGCCATCCACGATCGGTACAAAGATGCCTGCAGGGTCATCTCTGTTGATCACTATAAAATTACACCATCAATAAGAAGCTCCATTCCCGAAGAGTACTCCAAGGTGGATGAGGATCTGGTTGACTATTGCAAACGGGAGATCAGCGTCATTGTTTTGGATGACACTCACCATGAGCGGGAACGGCTGGAGCAGCTCTTTGACATTGCTGACAAGTACCGGTACAAAGTCATCTTTGCTGAGCCCAAAACCCCGTGGCGCTTGGATTGTCCCCAGCTAAAGGACAAGAATCAGTGGAAACTATCTGTGGAAGAGCTGAAGAAGATGAAGCCAAGCTTGGAGAAGGAATTCCTCCCCATGTATTTTGGGTGGTTTTTGAGCAAAAGAAGTTCAGAGATCCTGAGGAAGGCTGGCCAGGCATTCTTGGATGAGCTTGGGAGTCTCAAAGCCTTCAAAAAGGAGAGTAAATACTGTATGTATAGATGTCTTACCATGTTCTTACCTGTTGATGTTAACAAGTCTGATCAGCTTCTAAAGTCAATTTCTAAAGCTGTCAACAAGAAAAGCTCTTTAAAGCTACTAACCTGGTCCTCGTAGTTGACAAAGTTGGTTTTGTAAGTAAAAAGTTTTTCCCAAGTCTGTTTAGCTCTGGCCTCACAAGGCACTGAGCTTGGGTGGCAGCAGCAAGGCATGGGATCCTGGACGTCCCCTGGTTCCAATGGGCTGGATGGGAAAAAGGCAAAGAGAGAGAAATGGGAAAGGCTGAACAATCCTGTCCCTTAGAGGACTCTCACACCATCACGTTTAAGATGAGCCACGATGATGCAGAGGAGCTTCTGTTCTCTGGTTCCATCCTGCCGTGAGCCTGGGAGGAGGGAGGGGTTTGGTTTCCCACCCAGTGCTCCCCAGCAGTCAGAGATGAGATGTGAAGGCTGGGGCAGGGAGGGGAGCTGAGATGGGACCAGGGCTTATGGGTTGACATCGAGAGGATCACTTTGTGACAGTGACATTGTTTACCTATACCTGCAGTTCCTTCTGTCGAAGATCCCAAAATAAAAATAGATCTCACCAGCTACTTTGTGAAGAGGCCACCTGGGGTCCTGCACTGCACCACGAAATACACTGACTTTGGCAAAGCAGCCGGAGCCGAGGAATATGCGCAGCAGGAAGTGAGTGTTGGGGTCCCACCTCCTCCCCACACCCCCCACGTCCCCTCCCTCCCCAGCAGGGCATCCATGAGCCTGGGAGAGGGTTGGGGATGGGTTTTGCTCTGACCCAAGAGGCCAAATATAGGGACAGGAACTACGTCCGTTTGGCCTAGGCAGAGAAAACTTCAAATTGTGGAGATGGTGTTTTTTTCCTGTTTCCAAACAAAATACTCCCACCTTCCCCGATCACACATGACTTCCAGCATAATATCTGATAGCTTGAGCTGAATTATGATGAATTGAGGTAGTTAGATTCCCCAATCGATTATTTCAGAGCACATAAGTCCAGGTTAAACATTGGAATTTGTGAAGGACAAAGACCTTACCAGCTCCGAATCTACAGAGCTGGGACATCAGGCACTGACCTTCTCCTTGCTCTGGGTATTTTGACCATGTCACAGCAAGAGCTGCCATGAGCAGCCACATCCCCAAGCCTGGGGACAGTGACCCCAGTGCAGCGCCGTGAATCCCCACGCACAGGCACTGACGCTGTCCCCTGCGCGTGTCCCTCTCCTCCAGGCCGTGAAGGCTTCCTACGGCAAAGGCTTCACCCTCTCCATCTCTGCGCTGTTCATCACCACAAAGACTGTCGGGGCTCGCATCGAGCTGAACGAGCAGCAGCTGCTGCTCTGGCCCGGGGATGCCGACAAGACCCTGGCCACAGACAACCTCCCGCGGGGCAGCCGGGCCCACATCACCCTCGGCTGCGCCAACGGCGTCGAAGCCGTCCAGACCGGGCTCGACCTGCTGGAGTTTGTGAAGCTGGAAAAGGTGGGGAGCAAAAGGGAGCAAGTGGGGGAAATTGGAGGAGGGAAACTGCTGTATTATGAGAACGGTATGTGGATGCTTGTTCTGTCTAAAAAGATTGATGTGAGGGCGATATTCTCGGGATACTATGGGAAGGGAAAACTCGTGCCAACGCAGAGCACCAACAAACGGGGCTCTGCCTTTACCTCCTGCACCATCATCTAGGAGCACAGGCAGGGCAGCTCCTCAGTTTGTTTTTACAAGGCAAGTAACTCCTGTAACCTTAAAAGTGTAAAGAGAAATAATTCTACCTTTACTAAAGTCAACCCTCCTGCCCACCCCAGCGTGAAGCCTCTGGGGAGTTATCAGTGTCAGAAAAGGAAGAAAACAAGCAACTCCTGACTGAAACTGTCACGGATTTTAATGTGAGTTTTGGAGGGAACCAGCTAGGGTGTCCTGCTTGTTTTCTTCCTTGGAGAAAGATCAACTCTGGGGCTTTTATCACTTCCCTCTGAACCACAATCGTTTGATCTTTACCTGTTGGCACTGACCAAAGCCTGTCCGTCGCTGGTCTAAAGCCAAGGGAACTGCAGGATGTCCCTCCCCTCCCACACCCAGAGACTGACATTGGCCATTCTGGCAGCTGATTACAGGGTCAGAACTAGTGAGATCCAGGCATGGGTCACTCCTGTCAGGAGTCCTGTCCTTACCAAGGGTTTGGCCCCTAAGGACCGACCTTGCTGAGGGCAGTGGGTCCTGGCAGCCCTAATCACAGGCCGGTCCCACAGTTGCCCCCTGGGCTCCATCCCAGCTCCTGTCCCTTACAGCAGAGATGCTCTGGGGACAGCCAGGAGGAGGGCACTGTGCCAGGTTATGTCTTAAAGACACCAACCACGAACTTTGGGGAAATCAAGTGAAACACCAGGACAGGGAGCCAATTCCTGCAAAGCGGCTCCAGCCACTTCCGTCCACCTGGGCTGGACCAAGCACCATCCCATGTCCTGTAGGGAACAATCCTGCCTTGGCAGGGAGTGGAAGAGATGAACTAACATCTTTTCCATCTGATTTGATAGAAACTAAAATCATGTCTGAAGTACAAAACTGGACTTCATGCAAGATTTTACTCCCTTCCTCTAATGCACTTGAATGTTAAGAGTTAGGCTGGAGTAACCCCGTAGTGTAGGAAGTGGAGGCACCATAACCGTGTAACTCATGTCTGCTCGAACCTAAACCCTGGCTGGAAGCTACTGACCCAGCACTTCTGTCATTAAATGTTTTATTGAAACTTGGGTTTGTGCTCTGCCAGGCCCTGGCCCAGCGGGGTGGTGGCTCCTGGGCATTGTTTAACACAAAGCTCCACTAACAGCCCCAGGTAAGGTCCCAGCTCGACCTCCTGCTCTGGCTCAGGGTCTGGGGAGCAGCAGAGTGACATTAACCCACACTAACACTGTAAATACTGACTGTGTTTGAGGCGTGGGCTGGGCTGAGGCTGGCGCTGGGCACAGCTCACCCCAAGTCCAACGTTGCTGGGGCAAGGAGCATTTCTCCTCTGAGTGTTGAGGCCAAAAGCAGGGAGAGCTTTGGTGCTTTTCTGGTACTAAACACTCTGGCATGAAAGCAAAATACTTCCTGCTGTTCAGAAGGAAAGGATAAAAATAAATTCTCATTATAACATAAAATAGCGAGCTATAAACCCACCCAGAGCACCTGTGACCCTTCATGGAGAAACACCTCCAAGCTTCTGCACTGGCAGCAGCCGACTGCCCAACGCTCAGTCAGGGCCTCTCCTGACAGAACCTCAAGGGTTTGTTCCACCAAAGCTCTACAAGATATTTGCCAGCACCTGCTCAGGGGCCAGGTGAGCCCACTCCCCCAGCGCCCAGATCACTCCAGCACTGGAATATGCAGCTGGAATATCTCCTTCATCTGCCTGTTCAAGAACAACAGTGACACTGTCATCGTTTGAGTTTTTATTAGTTTGTACATCATATACAGTTTATAATAAAGTAAAACCGATTGCATATGGGTCTGCTCAGGCTGATTTCCCATACAAACACGGCATCAGGAGTTCTGCTAAGGAAGTAAACAACAAATATTCACATTTTTACCATTCACATCCTAGAAAGGTCCAAGAGGGTCAGTTGGTACCGATGCGGAGCCTGGCTGGGAGAGGATGAGGAGTTTGGCAAAGCAATGAGACAGCGATTGCTCCATGCAATTCCCCTTTCCTCCCAGGGAAAGGTTGAGCTATGTACACTGAGGTAAACATTCCGAATTCCAATTCAGATAAATACGGCAGCGCAGGGACAAGCTCCTCTCCAAGCGGCTTCGCATCGGTGCCTGGATTTGTCCTGACTATTCCGTGATGTTGTGACACACGTGCACTGTGGGGCTCTGGGCGCTCCCCCCGTGGCCCCTCAGATGCCACCTCACACCACACTCTTCACACGAGCCATTAGGGGACAGTGGGGACAGGGCTTGGCAGTCAGGCTGGGATGGCAGCTCCCCATGGATCCTGCCCTCCTGGGACACCCCTGGAGCTCCAGCTCAGGCACAGTGCCCCAGCTCTCAGCAACAGACCAGAGCTGTCCCTCCAAGCTCGGATCTGGGTAAGGAAAAATGCCCAGCACTGCTCCAAGAAGGGATAACCCCATCCATGACGGTGGGAGTGGGGAGAGCTGGGCCTGGCCAGGAAGGCCAAAGCATTTCACATCAACTCCCACAGTCATGCAGGGACCCAGAATGGCCCCACAGTGCCAAGGGCAGGGACAGCCACCAGCTATTGCCAGCTACCCCTGCCACAGCCCTGCCACATCCACCCAGGGACTAGCACTGCTCCAGGGACAAGGGTGGGTGCAGCACACGGTTGTCCTGTTCCCTAGGGAAGAGGAGGGGAGAGGACAAGGCACGAATTTAAACAGGATGAAAACCATCCACTGGAAATAAGAGAATATCTGGAGTTATTAGTGAAACTGAGGAAGTCATCTGGAAATGGCAAAGCAGCACATGGCCCAACCCCGTGGCTCTTTGATGGCTGCAGATCCAGGGGCAGTGTGGCTGGACAGGGACTGGCAGCAGCCTCCATGTCAGACACACCACAGCAGCACAGCAGCATCCACTCTGTATCTCAGCAGATACAGGGAGTGGAGGGAGCCACTATTCCATGGATAATACTCTTGTACCTGAACAATTTCTCTTTCTCCCATTTTCCAACTTGCATTTCTGCATTTACAACAGCCAGCAGCACTGGGGATCCTGCTCACTGAACACTCCCAAGATTAAAACCAAACCAGGTATGTTTCTGTGCAGCCAAAGCAATGAGGAGCCTTAAGAGGGTGGCCAGAACCTCCTGAACAGACCTCACAGTTTTCCAGCCCAAACTATTCCATGATTTTATGAGCATGGCCAGACAAAACCACATCCAAGGCAAAGCCTAACAGCCACACAATTCCTGATCTCCCTGCCAAAACTGCCGTCCTACAGCAGAGCCCTCACATGCCAACTCTGCCCACAGCCACACTCTTCACACAATTCTCTTCACAACTTCCCCAGAGAAGCTGACAGCTACTCACCAGTTCTTAAGCTGTTCAGAGCATCTACTCCTAACTTGGCTGGTGGAAGATGCCCCTGACACATCAGCCTGATCTGGCTCTCAGCCATGGCAGCTCTGCTCTTTCCAGGTCCTTCTTGTTGGCAGCAGCTCTCACAGCACCAGCCATTCCCCCCTGGAGACCCTGGGCAGGAGTTCCCAGGCTGAGAGTCACACCAAAGCGTGTCCATCTCACCACACCTGTGCCTTGGGCAGCCCCTACAACACCATCTCCTGCACCTCTGTGTGCTCTTTGTCCTTCTAGAAAGAGCACAGGCACAGCATCACTTGAAGAAGCTCATTTGTGGCCTCTGCAGCAAATCCCCGTGGCCCCTGAGGGGCTGCAGGACACACGGGAGAGCTGTGAGTGGCTGGAGCGCTGGCACTCGACTTCCCTGTAGCTTCACCCAACCACAACCCATGGATATTGTTCTGGAACCACCAGGTGTGAAGGCAATCCTCTAAGCAATGCATGGCTGAGTCCATTTTTTGGAAGGAAGCAGAGTTTTGTCTCCCCAAGCTGTGCTGGGACATGGTGGAGGTCACAGTGCCACTGGACACTGCTGCTGCCCTGAGGTGCCAGGTGCCACCAAGCCCTGCTCTGTGCTGGGGGGAACAGGGACTGCACTGGGCTTGGGGCACTCTGGGCTAGTGGAAGGTGTCCCTGATCATGGCAGGGGGTTGGACTCGACAGCCCTTAAAGGCCTTCAAGCCCAATCCATTCCATGGTTCTACGCATTTGCCTTCACCTCGATTCACGTAACAACGCTCTGTAGAAAGTCTTGGCACTCACCATATGAATATTTAACTACATTTAATCATGCATTCATGTACAGGTTATAAATAGCTGCTGTATACATTTTCTCTCCCAGAAGCAGAGCCATTCCACTCCTGTGCTCCAAGGAATGGGCTCACTCAGCTTGGAGAGAAGGAAGGGAGGAAGATGGTCACACTTCCCTGGGGCAGGGAAAAATGAGAATAAACCCACTGACAGACACAGAACATGGCTCTGCTCAGCATGAGATTGAGAAGAGCCCAGACTGTACAGTGACATCAACACACACACAGGACAAGATGACATGGATCCAAAACGCCACTAAACAGGCCTTGAAAACTGATTTACAGTGCCAGGAAAGCTGGGGAAGCATCAGTGTGCATAGACCAGTATTTCAGTTTCCCACGTATTCACCATTTCAGAGCCTGAAAAGTGCCAGGACCCAGCTGCCCTAGGTGCACCTGGGCGGGTCCATCCCTGACCCCTGACACCTTCACCATCCCTGTGAAGGATAGAGGAATAAACGTGGGAGAGTCGGGTTTTGTAAGTATTACTCAGCACTGGTTCACTTAGAAAGCTGAGTTTCAAACTCTATTCTGCAGTGCTAAAATTTAAGCCCTTAAATTTTCTCTCTACGAAAGCAGATTGTCAAGAATCCTGACCAAACACCACAGCAGGACCACGACAGCGACGTCACCGCTGGAACCGCCGGGACCTCACGGCCTCACATTGGTCCCTGTCCTGCTGAAGGGGCACACACGGCCCTCGGGAGGGAGGGAGGAAGACAAAGACATGGCATTCCCAGTGATCACCTCGTGCAATGAGCTCCCTGCAGTGTTTGTTCTGCTTCGGGAAGGCCAATCAGGTGTTACACAGAGTCACTGGGAGGTTCTCTCTCGGCACAGCCCAGCCCGTGCGCACAAACCCATTCTCTGACAGCCCCACACTGCCAGGGTCAGGCAGGACCCCGGCCACAGCCCCTCTGCCCCTCACTGACCACCAGCCCAGGACCCCCAGCCATGGCCCCACTGCCTCTTGCTCCCCTCACATGCCAGGCTGAGCACAACCCCCTGGGACTGGGCCTGACACCACCGTGCTCCAGAGCCTGCCAGAGACAGGAGCTCCCACAGGGCACCTGGACAAAAAGGTGCTGTCCATGCTGTAGAGAAAAGAGAGGAATTCCAGACCAGAGCCCTCTCCCAGCTGAGACCCTGCTGTAACACCACCTTTTAGGTGAAAATCAAACTGCTAACAGGCAGTGTCCCACACCAAACCCATCAGGACACGGCTCCAGGCCAGAAGCTGATCCATGCTTCCAGCTCCTGTCCTGACACTGCACAAGAGAAAGTACAGACTGTCAGTTCAGAGCTGGACTTTGCTTTTTCTTGCTGCTTTGGAGGAGTAAATCACTGCCAGGGGAAAACCACTCAACCAGGTTAAGTAAACACAAAGCTGCTGCACACCAGGAGCTCAGCGCTGCACATCCCCAACCACCCACAATCCCTGCCTGGATTTCACTTGGCATTGAAAGACTCACTCATATCATGGATCAGTAACAGGAAATCACACATCAAGCTCAACAAAATCAAGTTTAGCACAAATATAAAATATTCAAGTGGATTAATTTAAAAAAGTACAGTGAAGGAATTCAGCCCAGAACAAATTCAATATTCCCTTAAACAGGACAATCTTGGGAACACAAAGCCCTTAATTCCAGCTGCATCACAGGGAATTCTCACATAAGCTGCTCTTTAAGCAGCATTTCTCTGATACAGAATTGTAAGCTCACATGTGATCACAGAAGTTTAATGCCCAAGTGGGCCTTGCTCGGAGAACAATGGAAAAAAAAAGAAATAAAGAGCCAAGAAGCCAGGCTTGCAGGTGAAATGGGATTGTACAAAACTGGATTGAGCCTTGGCAGTATTTCCAAAAGATTAAGATAACTTACAAGTTACTCCAAACCCTGGACATGCTGCTTGGGAAGCAACTAGAACAAACCAGGAATTCCTGCTCCCTCTCACATGTGGAGATTCTGGGAAGATTCCAGGAAATCCTCTGTGGTGAGGGGCAGAAGCAGCTGAAAGCACGGGCCAGCATGGAGGGACCAAAAGATTCAAAGCTTTATTTTTTTTTTTTTTTTTTAATAATAAAGTTAACAGTAAAACAAAATTCACAAGCCTTCCCCTCCCGAGCTGGTTTCCTCTTCACACACACAACACACAAACAGAGGCTCCAACCCAGAAATGAAACTGCTCTAAGGACAACGAGACGTGATGGAGGAGGAGTCTGGGGCTGTCCATATTCGAGGTTAAAAGAAGCAGATCAGGTATGTGTGGTTTGATTTGTGTTTGCTTCTTAGCCAAACTGGAAAAAGAAATTTCCAGGCCCAGAAGCTGAAAAAGAAAATGGAAGATAATCAGGACTTTTCAAATCCAAATGGGTTTAGTGCAATCCTAAGCAGCACAGGGATGGGCAAGCCCACACACAGCTCCAGAACGAGGAGCCCCTGGGTTTGTGGCTTTGGAACCCAGAAGAACCAGAACCAGCCACCAGCTGACACTGTGCAGGCAGAACTTTGAAAAAGCTCTTAGATTTGTGCAACAGCTGAATGCTCTCCTCAAGCAGCCCATCCACTGGGAGTCCCAGCTGCCCTGCCAGGGGATCCGTGTACTTACGATTCCAAGGCTGGCAGGAGAACACCTCACCTACCTTCGAAGCTGAAGCCCCCTGGCCCGCTGAAGAAGGCCTTGAAGATGTTATTTGGATCAAATTCTACAGAGAAGAGAAAGAATTCATGAGCTGCAGTGAAACAGCCATCACATTCCCACAGTTCAGGAGCTGTCAGCTCAGAGAGAGCCTCAGAGTGGCTGAGCAGGGGGCATGGGGCTGGCTCCCATGCAGTGACCACAAACAGGTAAAGCAGCTGTCCCAGAGAGAACCTGCCATGGAGCAGCCCAAGGATCTGGATAAGCAGCATTTAGGGACTCACAATTACAGTTTAACACATCCTGTGACAGATTTCTGCCTAATGGCAGCTACTGCCCACCAGCTGAGCCAAGGACAACACCCACCAGTATCCCACCCAACAGAAACGCTCAGCCCTGTCACCCTCACGCTGTCAGGGACCAAACCAAGTCAATTCATGGAACCATTCCCAACAGGAAGCTTGCTTTAGGGGATAAGGCAGACTCTAAAGGATCTGATCTAGTTAAAGGCTGCCATGGCAGAGTATTGTAAAGAGCACTGACCTCCCATGTTTAATCCATCCTCTTCCAAATCCTGCCCACTGTCATAGCGAGCCTTCTTCTTGGGATCTGACAGGATGGTAAAGGCTTCACCAACCTCCTTAAATTTCTTCTCTTCCTCCTTCTGTACTTCTGCACTTGCTCCACTGTGTCGGTCTGGGGATACACAAGCAAGCAGGAAAAAGCTTTTAATTTCTAGTGCAGATGGATAACATTAAACATTCCCAAGCTCCTGTCCCAGAACATGCTCCAGGTCTGTGGGGTCAGAGCTGCTATTTCCCAGAAATTCCCTGTTCCACATGCATTTCTGCCTCAGTGATGGCTGCACATAAGGACTGCTGTGGGTACCTGGATGGTGCATTAGTGCTCGTTTTCTGTAAGCCTTCTTGATCTCATCTTCAGAGGCGTTTTTGTTCACCCCCAGGATTTTGTAGTAGTCTTTCCGTTTGCTCTTTTTCAGTTCCACCTGTGCATTCTTTAGGAGCTGCTTGTGTTCTGAAAAGGAGCACAACACCAGAGGGGAGGAGTTACTTCATCCCTTCCATTTCAGGCCACTTAAAAAGCAAGGGGACAGTCAAAACAAGAACCAAAACCAGGCATTCTGAACCCAGTGCACTGCCTCAGACACAAGCTGAATTATCATCTCAGCATTCAATGCTGGGAGAGAAACCAGACCAGAGACAGGGATTTCCAGTGCTTTTGAGGGCTTCTCCATATTGTCCTGCTGGGGTATTAGGCTGCAAATCACAGCATATTGTGGGGGAAAAAAAGAACAACAAAAAAATTGCCAGTTCAGTGAAAACTTGTGCACAAACAGAGAGTGCCTTCTGCTCACCTTTTGTTTTCTCTGTCTGATAAACCTTCTCATAGTCTCTTACAGCATCTTCATATTGTTCTGTGTCCATGTAACTGTGGAAAGAAACACTGGTGGCCAAGGTGTCCCTCACAGGAACATCAAAAGGGGTTCAGTACAGGCTGTCTGGGTGGATGTGGATTAAGAGAAGTGCTCTGGGCTGCAGCAGATCAGACCTCAGAGGAGTCCACACAGGGCTACTGCTGGGAGCCCTGACACTTGTGGGAAACCCTGGCACAGGAACCTGCACTCTGGGCTCCAAGGGGACACTGTAAACTCCTTTGGCAGCACAAGTTCTCCTTTAACGACCTGGTAATTCCAATATGCAGCTGCAGGAACTGATCTCAGCCAGCTTGAGCTCCAGGAAGCTGGTGCAGGGTCAGAGCTGGCACAAAGCTACACACTGGCAGTGCTGGTCAGGAGTGACAACCCTGGCACCTCTAAGGGACACATCAGTCTGTCACCCCTCAGCCTTACTCACACATTACCTACTCACTGTAACTTAGCAATTCAAGAGATGGGAGGTTGGAAAAGATTGATCTTGGAGGTCTTTTTCAATCTCCTTTCCAACCACCGTAAATTTGCAATTGCAGACACGGAGGGAGAGGGGCTCTCTGGGACAGAACATCTATAAACACAGTCAGTGTCTACAAACACAATAAACTGAGTCAAGTTTTAGAACAAACCCTCCCTAAATCCTAAATCAGATTGCACATGAGGAAGAATTTCTTCACTGAAAGGGTGGTCAGGCATTGAAACTCGTTGCCCAGGGGGATGGTGGAGTCATCATTCCAGCAGATGTTCAAGGAACAGCTGGATGTGGTACTCAGTGTTCTGGTCTAGTTGACAAGACTGGTCAAAGGTTGGCACCAATGATTTTGGAGGTCTTTTCCAACCCAAATGATTCTATAAATACACCATCAAGAGACAGTGCCAGATCCAGACAGGCAGGAGAGGCCACAGAGAGCTACCCCCACCTCCTCAGCAGCATAAGGAAGAGGAATAAATTCAGGGCTCCATCCCTTCTGTTCAGTTAAGTTCCAGATTTGTGATCCTGTCCCTCAGAGCTGTCAGGAGGACACTCCTGCCCACACACCTGCCCAGGTGCCTGATGCCAAGGTGTACTCACCACTGTGCCCTCCTCAGGTAGGCTTTGACATACGTGTCATCCAGCTTCACTGCGTTCGTGCAGTCGTCGATTGCTTCTTCAAGTTTCCTAAGCTGCAACATCAGACACGAGTGAGTGAACCCCATACAAAGAACAAATTCTGCATCATGACTTTGGGCAAATGAAAGGTGTGAAGAATCTGGGAAAATCTCAGTTTTCTGTGTCTCTGTCTAGGATTTTTTTTTCCCAGTTTCCCCCAAACACTGAGCTTTTGTTCCCTGGGAAAAAAAATCAGAAACTTGACTAGTGACATGACAGAGCTATGTGGTGCTTCTGTGTAAGAAATGCACTCAAAACCAAGGGCCTTCCTGATAACAATCCCAATTCTGTGTCCAAACTAACTCCTGGGCAGGAAGATAAACCTAAAAATATTTTAAAGAAATATTTTTTAGAAAAAGCATTGTTTGTTTTCAGACACAAACATGTAAGACATCCATTACATGGCCTCCAGCTCATCCCACTTTCCAGGTTTTGGCAACAGCCTGTGTCTCTGACCAAGTGGGGGTGTCTGGGCAAGCAGCATCAACACTGGGACAGCTGAGGTAGAGAAATGCCCAGAGGATATGGGGTGGGAATTGGGATCACTGTCACATGACTGGCTGTTTCTCTGGATAGTGCAGGATTAAAATTCAACAGCAAAGCTCAAGTGTCATAGTGCATTAAATTATGTCTTTTCTTTTTTTTTTTTAACTTACAAACACAAAGCAAGACATGACTTACAAGAAGAGTAAGAAAATATATCTGCTCATTCCTGGGAAGGAAAAAAACAGAGACAGGGGTGCTTTTTGCTAAGATAAGGCTAAAGCATGTCCCTCCTCTCCCTCCCACTCCGTGCAGCCCAAGTATTTGAGTTTTGTTTCTGCAGGAGTCGACTGCTGGCTGTTGGGAACCGATCCAAATGTTGTGCAAGCACAAAACCCTGAAACACCGCCCATTGCCCCAGAGATGCAGCTGCCCAGCAGCCAGGGGGGCCTGTGCTTTCCAGAATAACTGATCTGCAGTTTATCACTGCCAAGGTGAGGGATATGGCGACAGACACCTGCCAGGTGACCGTCCCTTACCTTTGAATTAACCGTCCCCCTGTTGCAGTAGAGTTTGGCATTTGTTTTGATATTATTTGGGTCTATTCCTAGTGCCTCTGTGTACAGTTCATATGCTAGCTTGTAGTTGCCTTTCTTGAATGCTTTATTCCCATCTTCCTTCTTCGCTTTAAGTGCTTTGGCATTCTGAAAGGAAACACACCTGGGTAAGGACATGAGATCAGGGGGACCAAGCACCTTGTTCTGCCAGACAAGGGTCCTCAGACACAACAGTTCTAATCTGGTTTCAGACATTGCTGCAGGATACAAGTCACAGCCTTGCTCCAGCAGCTGAAATGATCTGGAAGCACTAAGGAACCGCCAGTGCCAGTTCCAAGCATCCTCCATAGGAAAAAAGCTGCCTAAGTTTTAAGATGAGAACACGACATTGCAGTAAAAATATGGATTAAAATAAAAGGACCAGGAGGTCACTTTTTGAGAGCACGTGAACAGATTTAAAGTCAGTCAAAGAACCGCACCAGGGAAGGAGCAACACAAAGGAACAGTGTTCAATGAAAATCAAGGTGTTGGCCTGGATGTTGGACCTGGAAGTCAGGACTTCCTTCAGAACCAATGTATCTGGTTGCTCCTCTCTCTGACCAGGGAACAAAAAAGAGTGAAGGGGAGGCTGCTTCAGAGTATCCCAATGTGCTGAGAAACAGCTTCTAGGAGCTTGGTTTTATCTGAGGCACCAGCTGGTTGTCTTTGGGAAGGGTTGGACACACTGCCTGCTCCTGGAAATCTGGGAAAAGCACTAATGAGGGAGGGAGAAGGGATTGATCCAGCAGAACCAAACTACATGCTGGGTTTAAAAAAAACCCAGATCCTGGCGATTTTGCAGCCCCATCTCCAGCACTTACCCGGCAGGCAAGACAAGCCTTCTCATGGTCAGGGGCCATCCTGAGGGCCTGCACAAAGAACTGCACGGCCTTCTCGATGCAGTCCTCGTAGTACAGGCACAGCCCACGCACGTACAGCGCGTCAGCGTTCGTCGAGTCCATCCGTAGGATATCACTGCAACGCACAGCAATGAAGGAAATCTTCATTATTCCTTCTGGCCTCCACAAGCAGTTTTCTCTACTGAGGTACTCAGTTATTTTAACAAGTCTGTGGTACACATAAGCCAAAAGGACAGAAGGCTCCTCAAGCAGGATGGCTGGTTGTGAATGGGGTTTGGATGCTGCTTCCCAGGAACACCTAGGATGCACCTTGAGTGCTGTGTCCAGCTCTGGCCCCTCAGTTTAG
>VZSR01003818.1:445755-456836 GCA_013398615.1 Brachypodius melanocephalos
TTTAAAAAAAGACTGGATGTGGCACTTGGTGCCAGGGTTTAGCTGAGGTGTTAGGGCATGCATTGGACTTGATCTTGAAGGTCTCCTCCAGCCTGGTCATTCTGTGAATTCATGGGGATAAATTCATGCACTCCTTCCTCCCCATCACATCATGCACTAAGGAATATTTGTATTTTATATCCCCTCACTTATTCCAGGCATGGAGCACAGGCAGCAGCCAGGACATCTCATCAGACGCTCCCCAGCCTTGGACACTCACCTGGCCACAGACTGTGCCTCGGGGTACCGGCCCAGCAGCGCCAAACACTCGGCCTTGAGGATTTTGAACCGGTGACACGCGGGAGCAAACTCCAAAGCACGATCCATGCAAAACACAACCTGGGGTGCAAGAAACCACAGGAGTGAGCACAGCAAAGAGCCAAGGGCCTGGTTTGAACAGCTGCCCCATGCCTGAGACCTGTGTTTGAGCAGGAATGTGAGCGTGCAGACACCCACCTCCACTGCTGCTGGAGACACATTTCATTGGAAATTTTTCCTCATATACAGGGACCTTTCAAAGAGCTTTGTGTGCCAAGGTCTGAGGCATCTGCTGCATTACTGTGACAGAGCTTTACATGACACTCAAGGGACACCTGTAGGAGGTCCATCCCTTTAACTCCTTTAAACTGTAAACCCTAAAGAAAGTGCCAAGAAGGACAATCCTGCCCCTGTTTCCTGCAGTATAAAGACACGTGGGAGGGACAGAAATTCAATAGATTGAGACAGTTCGGACTGGACAAAACACAAAAAAATACAGTGCAAGGGCTGATCTTCCACTGGCCTGACAGCCATGGGCAGGGTGAGCTAATGGGTCTTTTCCATCCCTGCACTCTGGTGGGGACATCTGTGCAAGAACGGGGCATTGTTCCCAAGGTTCATCTGCTCCTCAGCCCGTGACATCACAGGGCCCTGCTGTGGGAAGCACTGTGCTCCAGAGCCAAGGGCTCCTGGATGAGGCAGGAGCAGCTCCTCCGAAACAAAGATCACGTTTCTTGTTAGCCTCCCCAGCGAAGTGGGACTGGGGAAGTGAGGGACAGATGGAGATGCCCGGAATGTGCAACACAGGCAGGGCAATTCCCACACAGGAGATTCACATTGATCACACATCCCATTTACTCCTCAGAAACAGGTGATATAAAGCTGGGATTTACCCTTCCAAAATCTTGAGCTTAGACTAAGAGTGACCTGAACAATGAGCTCAGTGTACCGGACAATCTCCTTTCTGGGATAAATCTGAGCCTTACATGCATCCACTGCACAGAAACAGTTGCATGAGAAGTGCCTGGTCCCTTTCAGATTTCATGCTGTCATTTCTTGTTCTATCAGGTCAGTACCAGCTGCATCCTGTTACAATCCTTGGGAAGAAAGATTTGGAAGCTGTAAGGAGAATGCCCCATGCAGATCTGCACTCCTCTTTGTACGACCCTCTAGCTGGCACACAGCCTGCCTTTTTTTTTTTCTTTCAAAGGGTTGAGAAAGAAGAATCCTGGATATGCATTTCAGAAGCAAAGCATGATCAAATGCTGCTGCTGACAAAATCTGTCTCAAACAGCTCAATCATGACTCCACTCACCCTGCAAAGCAAACAGTGACAGAGGGTTGGCCTGAGCCAGTCACCTCCTCACTCGTCATTCGATCAGTGCTCAGGAAGCATCAGCTCTGCCACTTTCAGAGCTTACACAATTCACCAGCCAGCCCTGCTCCAACAGATGCAGCACAGCACCTCCCAAACACCCAGCAAGGAAACCAGCCACACACCTTCCTGGGCCATGCCAAACACATCAGTTCTTATTTAAAACCACACCAAACAAGTTAATCTCACCTTCCTGAAATCCCGTTTCTCAAAATCCACTTCAGCTATTTTTTCATACTCAAGCACAGTCGCGGCATTCTTCAGCTGAAAGACAGAACACACGAGTGCTACAGGACAGTCTCTGCTCTGAAATGCCACCAAGCAGCATTTGAGCAGCCAATCCCTGAATGTCAGAGCCAAAACTACTGCAGACCGTGGATCAGTAATGCAGATGACATGAATACTTTTGCAAGCATTAAAATCAGTTTGAAATAAAGTGACTGAACTGGAAGTCCAGGAAAATGTACCCTGTGAAACAGACACAACAGTGGCAGCTGCCTTACACTACTCTCCATTTCTCCTTTGGCCAGCTCAGCCTCCTCAGCATCTACTGGGAACAGTTAAATCTGAAGATCCTCTTACCTCCTGCTGTGCCTGGGTATTCTTATGATCCAGTTCTAAAACTCGTTGAAAGCAGCGGCTGGCAGCCATGGCATTCCCTAGGGAAAGGTGGCACTTCCCTTCCCGGAGATGGCCCTGGGAACACAGGTAAAATGGAGCTGCAAGAGCTGAAACAGCTGCAGACAAGGGACTGAAAGAGGTGCCTGAAGTTCTCCACGTACCCGTACAAAGCTGTCGTCCAACCTGACTGATTGCTGAGCATCCTCCAGTGCTTCTCGGAACCTCCCCAACATCATGAGCGTGGCAGCTCTGTTCCCATAATAACTGGCATTATTGGGACATGTATCTGGAGACAATGCAAGACTCACTATCAGCATAACACAGCAGCTGCACAACTTGTGGCACTTAAGAACACTGGCCCTGACTGGCATTATCGATCTGGTGACATTTCCCAAGGTAATTAAAGCAGGCAAGAGGTTTTCATTCAGCATGTGCTGTCAGAAACCCCACTGGTGTGCTTGAAATCAACAATCAGCTCCAATTTTAGACATGGTGTTCAGCAAAGGTTGATATTATCAGCTGTTCTCACCTATGGCTTTTGTGTAGTAGTTGAACGCTTCGTTGTAATCTTTCTTGGCATAGTACGCGTTTCCCTGCTCCTTGAACGCTTCTGCTTCTCTGAAAGGAAGCAAAACACCACATTTTCAGAAGAACTGAGCACCAGACAGACTTTGACCATGATGAGCATTTGATGCCCAAGCAACCTCAGTGTAACTGTTTAATGCTCCAAATTTAAGCTGGTTCTCGTGCACATCCCATTTCCTGCTGCCTCCCAGATACTCCAGCACTTCACCCAGGATACTCAGGGATATTTCCTGGCCAAATTTTACAGGGATGCAATAGAAGCCTAAAGCCACCTTGGAGCCCCCGTCAGAGAGTCCAGCAGAACTCCCTGGTATGGAATTCATCCAACAGCTTCCTCCTGCAAGCTGCTGCACCTCAGAACAAAAGAGACAGTGCTGGCTCTTTCAGGAGTTCCACATACTAACGAACCAGAGCCAAGAACAATTTCCACATGCAAAAGACAGCTAAATCAAAGAGAAATATGGTACAAGCCTGCAACAGAAGCTTGGCACTGCCTTGGCAACAGGTCTAGAAATAGTCCTCACACTCAGGAGCAAGCATTTGCAGAGACAATTTGGGACATTTAAAAACACACAACATATGGTTTAAAGCAGCTTCCCTTAAACTCTCGAAAGCAAAGCTTCCCCTGAGGGAAACCAAGCCCTTTCTCTTCCCTGATCTGCCTTCAGCCTTTCACCTGCACAGGGCAAGAGGGAAAGCACATCACAGTGATGGAACAGCAAATGCAAGCAGAGCTCAGCAGGCTGACCTGAGAGAGAACAAAGGGAATTGTGTTGAAACAAGTTCCCATGTTTTCAGCCTTGCTCAGGCTGCCATTGGCTGTTCCCACACAACCACCTCATGCAGGGGTTGTTTTCACTGAGCCATCACAGATTTCCCAGCTGGCAGAACAATGGACACTGGGAGCTGGGAAAGTGTGCTCTTCACTTTCAGTTTTAAGTTTTGCTGTGGGCTACACCCCAGCTGAGTCCAGCCACAGCACTGCAGGAGTTAAACCCTGGGATGAGAGGAGCTGGGTAAGAACTGTGGCAGAGCAATGGGTGGCACACACCCACTTGCCCCCAAGGGCCTTGTCCTGGCTCTCAGGTCAGCTCCTCCCACCCCTGCTCCAGAAAATTATGAACTTGGCCATCAGAGATGGGAAATTGCCATCCCTTCTCAGCCACAGCCTGAGGTAGGTGTTCCAGCCTGGCTTTTCCTCAGGAGCCAATACCCACCAGAGTCCCAGGAGCTCTGCATGCTCCCAGCTAAAATGATGTGCAACTAGGATATGCCTGTGGAATTGATCTGTATCACAAGCATCAGGACGCAAACTTCGCATGATTAAAATATTTCCAAACACAACCACCTTTTTTGAATATTTCAGATCAAATATCTAAACACAGTGGGAAAACTACTCAGCACTTCTGCACTCTTGGAACCTGGGCAGTAAAGAGTTTCACTGTTCTCTTATTTCTGTAATCACAAATAGAAAAGAAAATCACAGATCCTATGGAAGTTCCCTCCCTCAGGTCTCTGTTGTGCAGTCTAAAGAAATGGGTGAAGAGTCCTAATGGCAGAACTCACCTGAGCCACCACCACAACCTGTCCACACAGTGGGCCGAGTCACAAATCTTTTAGCCATTCTACCTGTCTTGTCATGAGGAATTACTATCTAATAGACACAGCTAAAGGCTGCCTGCCAGAGCATCCCATCTGCCACAAACTGCTGGGAAGAGCTGGGAAAATGGGAGAAAGAAAACGTAACCCCGGCAAAATCAATTTTCAAAAAGCACCGGCACTTTGAGATGCCAGAGAAACACCCCCACACAAGCATGACTGTTTTCTACTCTTTTTTAATTGGTCTTTTTTCCTTTTAAGCATTTTAATACAGATCAATGTACCAACAAGTCACATTGCCTCGGGTGACACTGGCAGAAAAGAGAGCACAGGTATTTCTGCTGCTCACATGGCCTAAGGCTTAATGATGAAAATTGTGAAAGCAAATCACCTCCATAGCACGAAGGCAAAGGACCTGCTGGAGCTGTCAGGCTGGGCTCGAGCTCCAGCTCCAGGACAGAAGCAGCTCAGCCCTGTTGTGCCCTGATGACATACAGAGCACACAGCCCTTGTTTACCACGGCTCTGGCTCCAACAAGGAGAACTGCAGCCCCTGATCTCACTGGGGATTGTTTCACCCCAACAGATGCTGCGGCCTGAATGAGCTCATTCTGCCTCCTGCCCTGCTGGGGCCTGCGCTCCCCACTTGCTACTTTTGACACTGAAGAAGAATCGTGCTTTGCTAAAAATACGCCCCCGGCTGAATGGGTGTCTTTGTGATGGGCTCGGTGTCTTTGCAGGGCTGCTCCATGCTGGACACAGAAACGGAGAAGAGCTGCACCAAGGAGCTGGGTAAGAAGCTTGTCTTTCATCACTCACATGCACCACAGGCACAGGAGGGGCTGGTGGGAGTGACACTCCTTGCGAGCGAGGCAATTATTTTTTTCTCTTTTATGGTATTTCTCAGCATCTCTGATACTTAAAGTATTTTGGTCCCAGTCACCCCAGAGAAACTGCCACCACAGAATCATTTGGGTTGGAAAAAACCTCCGAGATCTTTGAGCCCAACCTGTGACTGATCACCACCTTGTCAACCAGACCAGAGCACTGAATGTCATCTTCGGTCACTCCTTGAACATCTTCAGGGATGGAAACTCCAGCTGCTCCCTGGGCAATGCCTGACAACTCTTTCTGCGAAGAAATTCCACCTGACATCCAACCTGAACCTCTTCTGGCACAGCTTGAGACCAAGGAAGACAAGCAGCAGCGGCATGTTCTGACACTCCCTCGCACACTCAAACTTTGAGGATGGAGCTTGCTGTCTGCCCAGGCAGAGAGGAACCAGCACAAGGCTCCTTCTCCTCCCCTGGCCTGTGAAAGCTCAGCCCCTGCTCGTTCCCAGCACAGCAGCTCTCGGAGAAGCCATCCTGCATACAGTGACACAATCCCACGCTTGCCTAACAACTCCTGCCTCCTCCTCAGAGCTTCCACACGCTGCCCCCGCTCGAGTGCCGATCGTGGCTTCCACCTCCCACTCCAGCTCCCAATGAGACTCCCGCAGACACCTGATTTTCTGTCATGGGAACCTTTAGGGATCTGTAACCCTAGCTTGGTCCAGGTGTGCTGCCTGTGTTCAGCTCTTGGTCCAGGTGTGCTGGCACAACCCTTGGGCAGGTATGTGCCAAGGCAATACCACCAGTGACAGAAATCCAACACCTAAGCAGGTGGTAGAGTCACTATCTCCCAGCTCTCCTGACCCTCACTCCCACTCCACTGCCTGCCTCCGTTATGAAACGGTGGCAAAACCCTAAAATAGCCAAGATTTAAGGAAGGCTCCAAAATCCTGTCCTGACCAAGCAATCTTTCCTGTTACGCTCTGGCAAAAGCATCACATCTGCCTATTTTGTGCAGCTCTTGGAGAGGCTTTTTCTTTAATAGGACATGGTGCCTTTATCAGGCATTTTTGGGGATGAAATCCCACCCAGATTCTCAGCTGTCAGATGTGACTCAGCCGCTGGGGTAAAATAAGTTGGGTGATCTCAATTCTGTTTACAGCAGGCAGATGTCTATAGCTTAAAATTAGCCATCATGTTTTCCCCTGGACATCCAATACTCTCCCCTCCCTTCTTTCAGGACTTGGAAGAGAAACAAAACACTCCATGTGCCAGAAAGACACACAGGGTGCACTTCAGAGAGCTGTCCTCAGGTGAGGTTTGACACTGAGTGAGGATTTAGGCAAAAAATTATATGTATTTATAATTTCCTCATGAGGGGCTGCAGAGGGGTAAGCACTGAACTGTTCTCTGGTGACCAGTGACCCCAGGGAATGGCTGGAGCTGGGTGAGGGAGGATTAGGTTGGATTATTAGGAAAAGGTGCTTCCCCCAGAGGGTGTCTGGGCACTGGGACAGGCTCCCCAGGGCAATGGTCATACACACTTGTGTGTAACAGGCTGCTGTACCCTGGCTAGGCAGTGCTGAACCACTGAGGGCAGAGTGGAGCAATGGGCACACACACTCGTGTGTAACACACTTCCATGCCCTGGATGAGCAGTGCTGACCTACCAAGGGCACAGTGGAGCAGTGGGCACACACTCTTGTGTGTAACATGCTGCTGTGCCCTGGCTGGGCAGCACTTTCCCAAGGGCACAGCGGAGGAGTGGACACACACTCATATGTAACGTGCTGCTGTACCCTGGCTGGGCAGTGCTGAACCACCGAGGGCACACACACTCGTGTGTAACACATTGCCATGCCCTGGCTGGGCAGTGTTGAACCACTGAGAGCAGAGCAGTGGGCACACACATTTGTGTGTAATACATTTCCATGCCCTGGCTGGGCAGAGCTGACCCAGGGCTCAGCAGAGCAGTGGGCACACACATTTGTGTGTAACACAGTGCCATGCCCAGGCTGGGCAGTGCTGAACCATTGAGGGCAGAGCAGTGGGCACACACACATGTGTGTAACACACTTCCATGCTCTGGCTGGGCATTGCTGACCCGCCGAGGGCACGGCAGAGCAGTGGGCACACACACTTGTGTGTAACAGAGAGCCATGCCCAGGCTGGGCAGTGCTGAACCATTGAGGGCAGAGCAGTGGGCACACACACTTGTGTGTAACACACTTCCATGCCCTGGCTGGGCAGTGCTGACCCGCCGAGGGCACAGTGGAGCCGTTTCCCGGCACATCAGCTCCCCCCAACGCGCTCCCGGCGGGTTCGCTCCGCGGGCAGCACAGACATCGTGGCAGAGACTCAATGCTGCCCTCAGCCCGGGAAATCCGAGTCTGGACATGCAAATATCTACACGGATGGGTGAAGGACTCAGCCATGGAAATCTAACAAAGGGCTGCCTTGAGCCTCTCCAAGAGCAGAGCTGAACCTGAACCCAGAAGGTGCTCAAACCCTCAGAACATTCCTCATACCTGAGGGCAAGCTCAGAAGACCAAAAGAGCCACAGGAACCAAAATATGCGACAAGAAATCCAAGAACTGACCCAAACCTTCCCTGCAGCCACATGTAAGAACAGCAGCCAAGCCCCAGCTTTAATTGTGCCATTATGTAATTCCTGGAGCTCAGAATTAACCTAATTCCCAGCAACGGCCCCATCACGCCTGGCAGGGCCATGGCGTAACTTTAGTGAAAATCCATGGAAGGATCTAGAATTAGCCTGAGACTGCTTTTTTTAAAGGAAGCAACTTCTTTTGAATGAAGGAAGCCAGCCAGCTTAAGAATTCCATGGGGAAACAACTGCTTATACATTATGATTCACCTCAAAAAAGCCCATTTCATGTTAAGGAAATAGGCTGAAACTGTAGGTATGGATCACCTTTTCCTACTGGATAAAGCAACTCCCTGAATTAGATATTCAAATATTCTGCAGATGCACGGAGAAGCAAAGAACTACACGAGTACGTTCTGCTGCTTCTGGTATCATAAGATCATAAAATAATTCCAGATGAGTAAAATGTGCAGCTTTATCACCTGGGCAACCCAAGTGCCCATTTACAGGCAGAACAGGAAGAGAAGAGCCTTCTCCAGGTTATCCCAGAATGATCTGGTGCCCCTCAGATGATTCACCCCCTCCTGTCAGTGCTGCCCCAAAAGCTGGTGAGAAATTACATCTATTTTGGAGGAGCCTCACTGAGATGCACCTCACTTTCTGCACTAGAAAAGCCTCTTGGTGCTCAGCAACATCTGACAACCTCCAGGTAACACCTGCAGACCTGACCAGTGACCCACAGCCTGGCCAGGCCCAGAACCTCCAGGACTCTGTGTGGGCCCCTCCGTGCTCATCACTTTGCTGTGGGAAACGTCCATGCCCCACAGAGGCACCAACACATCCCAAGCCTGCAGCAGGGGCTCTGCAATCTCCTAACAATATTTTCCCAACAGTTGGAGGTATTTCTTTTTAAGAGGCTTCCATATGCTTCTCCTGAAGAAGGAGAAATATCCAGCCTGGAGCATGCACAGGAGCCAGACCCAGAGGTGCCAAGAAGATGACAAGGAAATTCTCCCTGGCAAAACTCCAGGGGCCCAAGCTCACACAGCAGCTGGGAGCAGGGAAAAACTGTTCCCATGGGTGAGAAACCTTTAAAATTAATGAAGAAACAAGGGAGTTTTTAGGGGTGGCTCAGTCCTGCTCATCAGCTGCTCCGCACTGGTGCACCAACGGATAAAATTAACGCAATTACATCAACACTTTCTGCCAGGACCCCAACAATCCATGAGGCAGCAGAGCAGCAGACAATAATTATCCTGTGACCACACTCCATTCCTGTGCCCTGGATACCCTGGGAGCCCTCTGGCATGTCTGCAGCTGCTTCAGGGCGTTAGTTACAGCCATCCTGAAATGCAGATCTCCCCTTTTGCTCGTTTTCTAACCTTCCAGTTTTATTAAGCCACAGAGAACAGAATCGTGCATTTGGACAAAGGTGAGTCCTTGAGCAAAAACATCCATATTCTGCTGTACTGTAATCCCTAAATGGAAACAACAGAACATGGAATCCTCATTGCTGTGTTGTCATAAGGATTCAGAAAAGATTTTCCCTTATTTTTGCTGATTTTTATGGAAGTGAACACAGATACACCCCAAAGGCTGCACCAAATCAGTGTGTCCCATGCAGAGCTCACCCAGCTCTTACCTGGCCTGGGATGTTTCACAAACACCTGACACCTTCTGAGGCTCCAACTCCACTTCCCAATACAGCAGTTATTGCTTTGATTTCCACGAGAGCAACTGAGCTACCGCAGTGAAACAGGAAGGGCTGGGGTAGGGAAGAGGTTAATGCACAGAATTGCAAAGAAATCGAGGTGTGCAGGGCTGGCTCTTCCAGAGCAACATCAAGGAATCAGTTCTTGCCCATACGAGTCCATTTTAGCATGGGAAAGGTGCAACATTGCCAAAAGAACACAAAAAGAAAACATTGTGAAGGCACATAATGAAAAGTGGTGCATGGCAGGGCCTCGGGAAGGAAGAAAGGAGCTGGAGGTCACTACCTGCAGACACCTGTGCCTTCAGCCAGGGTTTTACCTCCGTGAATTTTTACCATTTCAAACACCACATTTCACTTGCCTGGGGGCAGGAGTGATGTGCCCACACAGGCCTGTCCCAGCCTCACAGGCTGGGCGATCCCGGTGCTCTGTGAGCTCCAAGTGCCTCTTCAGCAGCTCCTCCTTTCCTGCTCAGCAGGATCTCCCCAGGGAGCTGCTCCTCGGGCCTCAAATCCATAGAATCCCTTGAGCCATCAATGGGAATCTGAAACCACCATTCCTCAGAGGCCACTTTTGGTTTTGTTTCCTCTTCTTCATTCCACTGAATCATCTTCCAGAGCAAATGCCTCAGCTTCTACACGAACAGCTCTTTCCTTTCAGCTCCCTGGGAGATGAACCCAGCACCTGCCACTAAAACTAGTGGAGTTTTCTGGCCAGGGACCTTTCCACCTCTTTGCCCACAGCACTCAGCTCACTCATTCCTGGGGGGAAAACACGAGGGAAGAATGGGAATCCCACCTTGCCCTGCCTCAGGTGACTTTGGCAGCTCCCCTGGGCACAGACAAACCAGGAGCTCCTGGATGATGGAGCATTCCCGGAGCTGGGCTCTTCCCAAGGCGTTTTTCCCGTTATCCACAGCAACGCAGGACAGAGTGAGACCCACTGTGGGCAGGTTTCAAACGGACCTGGAACCAGGGGAACGGGGTGACGAAGCAGCAAAGGGTTCAGGAGTTTGGAGCCTTCTCTTCCCACGAGTTTACTCCTTCCCTCCTCAGCGAGGGGGAGGACGCGTTCCCCTGACACCGGTGAGGGTGTGTGGCCTCGGCACACAGGGTGTGAACTGTATTTCTGGGACACGGCGGTAACGGGTGGATGCTCTAATCCCGGTGTACACGGAGGCCGCGGGAGCTCACTGGGACACGCCGGCACCGCATCGCAAATCCAGCAGCTCCCGCGCCCCGCCGTGTGCGGCCCGTGGCTGTCACGGCCCGCCGAGCCCCGCTGCGGACCCCCAGGGCCCCGCCGCTCCCGGGGCTTGCACAGAGGACTTTGCCCGCGGGGTCCGCCCGGGCAAGAACCGACCGGAGTCCCCGGGCGCGCTCCCGGCCTTGCCGAGCACCTGCGGCCGCCCTGCACCGCGGCCCCGGGCCCTGCGGCACTCGCAGCCTCGCCGGG
>VZSR01003818.1:456936-480465 GCA_013398615.1 Brachypodius melanocephalos
CCCGCGGTCCGCCCGCCCACAGGGGGGCGCTGTGGTGCCGCCGCGTCCTTCCCGCCGGCGCCGGTGAGGCTCGGCTGCCACCGCCGCGGTGAGGCGGGATGGGCAAGAGCTGCAAGGTGGTCGTGTGCGGGCAGGCCTCGGTCGGGAAAACCTCCATCCTGGAGCAGCTGCTGTACGGGAACCATGTGGTCGGTGAGTACGGCGCCGGTCAGAGGCCGCTCCGCTGCTTCCCGGAAGGCGGCGGCCCCGGGCGTAGCGGGCAGGTCCGGCCCTGGCGGTGCTGGCCCTGGGCAGGGCTGTCCCCGGTCACCCCCAAATACAGCGGCAATAGGTGGAGAGGACACAGCTCCCAGGGCTGTGCCAGGGTTCCCACGTATCCCCTGCACACCCTGTCAGGCTCGGAGATGATCGAGACCCAAGAGGACATTTACGTGGGCTCCATCGAGACGGACCGCGGCGTGCGGGAGCAGGTGCGCTTCTACGACACGCGGGGGCTGCGGGACGGGTTGGAGCTACCCAAGCACTGCTTCTCCTGCACCGACGGCTACGTGCTGGTCTACAGCACCGACAGCAAAGAGTCCTTCAAGCGTGTCGAGCTGCTCAAGAAGGAGATCGACAAGTCCAAGGACAAGAAGGAGGTGAGTCCCCCGGGAGACGGGGCTGCGGAGTGGGATCTGCTCTCCTAGGACAGGTTCTCACCTTTGTTTTCTCCAGCCTGTCACAAGACAGTGATGGGTCCCTGAACTGTGAGACTCCCAACAGTAACAGGCTCTCTGTCTCCTGGGGTGCTGTCTGAGCATAGAGGTGCTCAAAAGCTCCTTCCACTTTGGGGCTGATATGGGGCACACAGACCCTAGCAGGGAGGGAAGGGAACACTGAGATCACTGGGTTTCAAAATGCCTTGACATGGACGGGAAATCAGTGGCAGGGCTGGGCCCACCACTGAGGGTCTCCACGGCAGAGCCAGCCAGCCCTGCAGCTCCGTGGTTGGTCGTCAGGGGCCCTTCTCACCCTTTTGGAACAGGTCACCATTGTGGTTTTGGGCAACAAGTGTGACCTGCAGGAGCAGCGCCGGGTGGACCATGATGCAGCCCAGCACTGGGCCAAGGGTGAGAAGGTGAAGCTGTGGGAGGTGTCCGTGGCTGACCGGCGCACGCTGATCGAGCCCTTCATCTACCTGGCCAGTAAGATGACACAGCCACAGAGCAAATCTGCGTTTCCCCTGAGCCGCAAGAACAAGGGCAGCGGATCCATGGATGGCTGAGCCTGCTTCCTCTTCCCTGCCATTGCCACCTCCTCTTCCTCACCTCGCTGCTTCCCTCGCACACACCTCCTGCTGAGTCCCGTCTGGTGTCACGGAGCCTGTGGGAAGCAGGTGGCAGGAGGAACAATCATCCCAGGGCTAGGGATGGTCCTGGCAGATGAGAGGCGGTGGGACAGGAACCACTTCTCTCCCTGCCCAGCCCCTGCTGCTGTCAGAGATGCTACAGGAAGGTCAGGATTCACTCTGCTCTCAGGTGCACTCTGGGAGAGTGGAACAGAGGCACAGCACAGGCTGGCTGGAACGTGGGGGTCAGCTCCACATTTGGAGGGAACAACTCCCTCTTTTTCTATTTCTTGATAACATGTGGGCCGAGCCTGTTTGCTGGCCCTGCCTCCAGCCAGGCAGTTCTCCTTGCCCTGCCCCAGCTGGCTCTGTGCTGCTCCCTGGCAGGTTCTCCCTTACCCTGGCAGTGTCCACTGCTCCTTTATGCACTGGAATATCCAGGCATGCTGCCCCAGGGAATGCCCAGAGCAGGGCAGGTGCTGTTCCTGAGGACAGGGTGCCCAAATCCACCATTCCAGCCCTCCTGTTCCTGAGTGCAGACTCAGTCTTGAGCTTGGAGGAGATGGAGTTGTGCTTCACCTGCATACCTAGGTCCTTGGAGGAGCAGGGACTGTACTTGCCCTGCACACCCCAGATGCTTTGGGCTATGGTAGCTCTCACTGCCTACCTGTCACAATGCTGCCTCCTCTCAGAACCACCATAAAACAAGGCACAGGTGTCCCAGTCCTACCCAGCAACACTCGTTCCCTTCAGGTAGTCTGGATGTAGGAAAAGAACTGATGAAAAGCCCCAGTGTGTTTATACTTGTTCCTTTTATTTACTGAGTAACACAATAAAGCGATGAGATTTGGTTATCAAAATATTTTCCTTTTTTTTTTTTCCCCAACAGTTATAGTACATCAAAAAAATATACAATGAACATTACAGCAGGGTACTGGCCAAGTCCCTAGAGTCTGGATATTCCATTTTGGGTTTGGGTTTGTTTTTTTTTTTCCTGTTTTTTTGAATCAAACTTCACATCACTCCAAGGTTATTTACAGAGGGGCACACGTTACCGAGCGCTATGGACTATCCCTACTCCTAGTACAGCATGTGCTAAGTCAAAGGCAGTAAATGCTTTGGAGAGCAGGAGGGGATTTGGGGGGATGCCATAATGGGGGGTTCTTACGCAGCTCGTTGCAGTATTATTGTTACTAGAAGGAATGGCTTTCACAGGGTTAAAGTGCCAAGAACAGGAGTGCGTCAGGACTCCACTGGTGAGGGGCAAGGAGCAGCCATGGCTCCAGCACAGGCTTTTTGGAACAATGGAGGGGAACAGACCCACTGGTGCCACGCGGCTCTGCAAGCTGGAGCCCAGCTGCTGCTGGCTCCCCATGCTTCTGAGGGGCTGGCACAGCACCAGGGGCTCATGGCACAGGAGGGGACCCATGGTCCGGCTGTAGCAGCTGGATTGGGGTGACCCCAAGGGCCTGGGAAGGGCACAGTGAGACGGGCAGGGGCGGCTGGAGACATGCTGGCCATGGGCTGCTTGGCACTGGGGAGTGGGGACACTGTCCCTCCTGTCCCCTGGGGTCCCACCAGCACAGGCTCCTGTCCCCTGCGATGTGGGGTCCCTACGTGTCCCCTGGGGTGTGGGACCGTCTCCCTATCCCTGGCAAAGCCGGTTCTGCTGGGAGCCTTCCTTCCCTCAGCTGCTCTCCAAGCCACATATCCCACCACTGCCGCAAGACCTTTCCATTGTCTCCATGCACAGCTGCTCAGTCTACTGATGCCCTCTCTCCACTCTCCTCTTTCCCTGGGGAAGGGACGCCCTGAGCAGATGAATTCATACACAGGGACTCCCTCACTCTCCTGTCTCTGTGGCAGGAGCGCAGTGGTGGCTCCACGGTTGGTGCTGCCTACAGACCCTGCAGGTGTGAGCTCCCTCCTGCAGCTTTCCTGCCCTTGCCAAGGCTCCAGCCCTGGGAAGCAGATATGTTTCAGCCATCTGAGTCACCCACTGGCTGTTTCCTGTCCACCTCCCTGTGCCAGGACCCATCCTGAGCATCGGCAGAGCATGCTGGGCAAAATCCTTCTGAAATCTGGGCGCTGCTTATGGCCAAGATGTCAGATATGTGTGCTTGTGCGTGTGGATTCCTAGGTGCACACACCAACCCGCCTCTTCACAAGGGTTGGGAGGCAGTGGGAGTCACAGCAGAGGTCTGAAGCAGCACCCTGGGCTGGGGACAGGACAGAGCTCAGTGTCATGTTGGTTCTTCTGCTCCCACGACTGCTCCAGCTGCATGGATGCATCAGCACCGAAGGGAATCGCAGGCGGCCACTGCGGCGGGTGAGCTGCTCCCCTGGATTGCATAGATCGGGGTGGGGTGTTCCTCCAGCGAAAGGTCCATTTGGGATGCAACTCTCTCTATGTACAGCAGTGTGCTGGGCACCCAGAGTGCCGTGGTGACAGTCCCAGACAGGTCATGGTTGAGCTGTCTGAGCACAGTGAAACGCAGAGCTATGGCCTTGAGGCCCTCCAGAGCCTGGCATTCCGCAGGCTATGGGTGCACCTGCCACCTGATTGTCCAGGCTGCTGAGGACACCTTTGTTTTCGGGGATCATCAGTAATTTCCTGGAAGCTCCTAACTGGGATGGGATTGGAGGGCCGGGCACAGCAGGCGAGCAGCAGCGTTGCCTTTCACTGGAGAACTGAAAGTGCTTTAGGGACATTCACTCAGCCTCACAGCATCTCCCGGGAGGTAGGGGCAGGGCTGTCCCCACAGTGGGACAGAGACAAGGACAGGCGCCAAGCACAGGGTCACCTCCTCAGGGACACAGCACCAGACAGCCTGGTGCTCCCAGCTTTGCTGTGCATGAATGGGGCGCAGCTCGACCTCATGCCCATCGTGTGCTTCTGGGGCCAGGGCAGGGCCCGTGTGCTTTGGAGGGAGGAGGTGCTGGCCCTGGGGTCAGCTATTGCTCTCGGAGTGAGGATACGGTCGGTGTGGCCGGTGCCCGCCACCGCGGGGGCTCTTTGGCTGGTGGGACGTAGGGAGTTGTGGGGATGGGGGGCTGGTGGGTGGCACAGAAACCCCCTGCCAGCACAGGCAGGTGCAGGGCTGGCAAGGGCACAGCCAGCCCAGGCTGAGAGAAACTGCCAGCTTCCCACTTGTGCTGGGGTTGTTTCTCCCAGTAAGAGCTGGGATGAGATTCCCCTCGCAGTTCCCTTCCCACTGGGCTGGCAGGGACCAGAGGGATGCTCCTTCTCCCAGGGACCAGCCAGCTCCTCTCCTTCCAGTCTGGTAACTGGGAGGGCGATGACGAAGCAGCCAGCAGGCCAAGGACAGGCAGGCTCTGGCCACGAGACAGTCCTGCTGATTTGGACACTGTCCTCTTCTGTGCACTGCCTGGGCTCATCTGCTGAGCATGGGGCCAGCACAGGCTGGGGGAGCGGTGGGGATGCGCGGCAGGGCTGGCCAGGCTCTGTCAGGGCACCTCTCTCCAGTGGGAGCCCTCTCCAAGCAAAGGAGAAGCTGGGGTTGATGTCTACGACTACATTTTCCCACCAGCCAGGAGAGGAGGTACCAGGAGCGCTGCCCCAGCACGCAGCCCCTGCAGCCCAGCCCAGCCGCAGTGGACAGACCCTCGGTGGGCCAGCAGCTCTAGTAGGGTGCGAAGACGATGGGACCTGGCGTGGGACGGACGTGGGCTGGCGGCGTTCGGAAAAGGGCTGGTCCGAGGATCGGAGCTTGGAAGAGGGTGGTGGCAGCTGCTGGTCGCAAGGCAAGGGGTCCAGGCATGGCGCAGACAGCAGCAGCGGTGAGCGGGCTCGGCAGGAAACGGGTTGCCAGGGTTTTGGTGAGGTGCTTCTGCAAAGCCAGCTTGGACTGCAGGGAGGGAGGAGGAGACACCATGAGATTGCAGAACAGGTGGAGGAGTCACAAGTACTGCCATCGCGAATGCTGCTGCCAAAGCACTCCCAAGTTATCCCCATGCTGGCCTTCCCAGGAATAGACTCAAAACCCACCACCAGAGCTCACCCTCCTTGAGGGGAGAAGCTGAGATGTGGTGATCGAAACAAAGGTTTAAGAGAAGCAGCTCCCATAACTCACTGAAAGGGCGGCTGATGGCGAGCGAGGCTCTGCAAGCAAACCGAGCAAATGCTGTGCAGGGAGACAGGTACCTTGAGAATACTCACTGCGAGGGCAGCATTCTTCTGCAGCTTGTTGTAGGGGCTGTACTTGGGCTTGGGTGGCTTCCCTGCCAGCCTGTCTTTGTGCCTCCGGCTGCTCATGTGCTGGAGAGGAAAACAGCTGGATCACTGGGAGGCAGCACAGCTGGGGTGCTGTGCAGCTCAGGTCTGGGGGGATGCCCATCACCCTGCAGGTACCCCCACCCTGAGTCCCTGCACACCCATACCCGGTGCCAGGGCACTCCCAGGGCATTGTCACCTGCTTGAGCTGGGTCTCGGAGTTCACGTAGATCTCGCACACTTGGCAGTGAAACGCCTTGTTCTGGATGTTGATGCTGCCCTTGTTCCCGATCCGCTTGGACTTGTGCCCTGCCCGGGAGAGCAGCTTGCCCCGGCCTCGCCGCAGCTGGGTGCCGTGACCTTCCAGCATTGACTTGTGCTTGGCGCCTGGCGAGAGGGGACACTCAGCAAACCCAGCCCAGCCCCGTGACAGTGCCACGGCAGCAGGAACAGTGCGCTCCAACAGCACTGGGGGAACCCCACCAACCTGTGCCCAGCAGCATTGCAGGCAGAGGGGACAGGGAGCTGCCTGGCAGCCCAGATTTCTGCCAGTGCTGCGCAGCCCATTCCCAAACCCTGCCAAGCTGCACGTCGCAGGCAGAGCAGAGATGCTCGTCTTCCCAGAGACCCCTCCTCCGTGTGCCAGCTTTGGAGAAGCTGCTATTTTGAGCATGCACTGGAGCCTGTCGCCTGTCCCCGGGCATTAGCACAGTCTGCGGTGTCGGGCGCGCGTCGCCCGCCGTGCTGCAGCATCTGAGCCATGCCCAAGGTCAGAGCAGAGCCGGCCGTGGAGCCAGGAATAGCTCAGCAGGGTCACAGCAGGTGGGGAAGGAGGAACCCAAGACCCCTACACACCTGGGGACAGGGCGCTCCGTCCTGTCCCTGCCAGCACCGGGATGGCGAGGGTGCATGGGGAGCAAGTAATTTAAGCCCCTGCTAATTCATTCTATTTTTTAAGGTGTGAAGCAAGGAGCTGTGTGACAGCCACAGAGCAGCGCCAGCCTGCAAATGTTTGTTTGTTTGTTTGTTCTTTTTCCCCAAATCAGCTCCTGAATTTGTAACTGGAGCTGACAAAAGCAAAAGGACACGTCTGCAGCTAAGCCGCAGCAGTGTCCTGAGCCAACCCTGCATAAAGCAGCTGCTGCTGCCCCAGCAGGCACTGGGATGGGAGGAATTGGTTCCCAGTGCTTGCTGAGCTGGGGCAGAAAAGGGCCTTCCATTTAAAGTCGGGGTGCCCAACATAAGCATTCTCTAGAGAAAGGAGGGAGCCAGGAGCTGGAACTGCAGGGCCCACAGATGGCACTGGGGACCCCTCTGCCATGGCTGCCACCCCCTGCTACCACCCTGGGGGTGGGTCTGGCCACCCCCACACTTCAGGGGGACCCTCAGCAGCTCCCACAGCTGCCTACCCCAAGGGGCTGCCCCACACAGCCCAGGAGTCATTGAGGGCTGTGGGCTCCACAGCTTGTTGCACTCCCAGGGGTCTTCTCCACAGGGCTACAAGCTCAAACCACAGAGCTGCTTTGGGAAGGATTATTTCAGGTTTGGAAGAAGCCCTGGCTATCAGCTTCAAACTAAATGAAAAATAAAGTAGCCCCAATCACTTGATTAAAAGTAGCTGGAAATGTCCTTAATTGAGACATGAACAATAAGAGTGTCTGACCTCGTGAAAATTCACCCTAGAAGCTGCAGCCCAGGTAAAGCTCCATGTATTATCTGTACAGGTCATTTTAATGAACATTTTTTTAACTACAGCAACACTCATTAATGCTCACTACTTCATTGCAAGGATGCTTGGTTATGGGGCATGGCTGGGCCCATCCTCCATGCCCCCAGTAATGCCCTTACCGGTGTTGTGAGCCTCCAGCTGGGACAGCGAGTTGACGGTCACTTTGCAGGTGGGACAATACAGGTGCTGTTTGCTCTTTTTCCCCTCTTTCTCACTCTCTGGGGCCGAGCTGACGCTGCTGCCCGACTCAGCCTGAGCCTCGGCTGCCTGGGCGGACGAGGAGGCCACGCTGGTGGCATCAGAGGTGCCCTCCGACAGCTCGGAGGCTGGCGGGGAACCCAGCGGGGCAACACTGCCTGGCAGCTCCACGGGTGATTCCTCAGTGCTGGGCACCAGCGCCAGGCTGCTGCCCTCACCCTCCGACTCCTGTGGGCTACTGGCATCAGCTGGCAGGAGGGGAAGGAAAAGGGGAAAGGGGAAAAGAGAAAGAAATGGGCAGAAAGAGAAAGTTCTCTGTGCCTGCACAGGTTTTCTGGATTTCAGGGAGCACCCCTGTCCTCCCCAAGACCATCTCAGACAATGTGTGCATGCATCCATCCCTGCCCAGGGCGGCTCCTCCCCAGGTCTCTCCTATTACAGCTGTTATCTGCAGTGCATGGAAGCTGGGCTCAGCACAAAACCCCAGGCGAGCTCCAGTGCTGCCAAGGCTCCCACCAGCCCCATCCCTACACGTGGCAGAGCCCTGGGGATGTGTGAGACAGGGCTTGCTTTCTCTCCCACACCCATACAAAACACCTCCCAGAGACACCAAATCGCAGGAAAACACCCCCTTGTTCCCCCACGGGCACAGGAACTCATTTATAAACCAGTGGCACCTCTGCCACACCGACCACAGCCTCCTCAGCCCCACACCCCCTCCTCGTACCTGTGCTGCCCAGCTCCCCACTGCCCACAGGGCTGGGGGCCAGGTCGGCTGTGCTGTCCTGGCCAGGGGTCCCCGCTGCAGCCCCCACCACTTTCTGCTTGTTCTTCATGGCCTCGATGGCCTTCAGCCTCCGCGCATGCTTGTGGCCCTTGTAGTGGGCTTCTGCCTGGTTCTGGGGGGGAGAGACAGGGATGGCCACATCATTTCTGTGACCAGACAGACAGATGGACATGGGGAGGGCAGGTGATGGCGTCAGGCCCAGGATGTGGCCACTCAGACAGGTTTCTAGTGCAGCCACCTTACCTGGTGGCATCCACCCCCAGGTAGGACAACTGCAAAGGGGTGTCAGGAGTGGGGTGTAGCAGAGAGGGGGTGTTGGAAGTGGGGTGTAGCACAGAGCCACTTCCCTCCTCTCCCCTCCCCAGCCTGCTCTGACACCAACACATTGAAGCCAAGGTATCACTCTCTAAGACATCACCACATTGCTTGCTTGGCGAGATAAGGACCCTGCTCTGATTAAATGCATCGAGTCACTCCTAAAAGCAGCTTTCGGGCAAAATTTATGCCTCCAGAAACGTACAATGAATTGTTGCTGTAAAAATGAAATAAAGAGGTTCTTTGGTGGGGAGGACACATCACCCAGTGTATCCTAAGGGGTCCAACACATGGTTCACGTCTCCAGCTCCTCTCTCTCAGTGAACGCTGGATAATGAAGCGTGACTCTGACGGATTCACGTCTGCACCAAACTGATAAAAACGGCCACAAAAAAAAAGTCCCCTGAACACTGGTGTCCTCCCAACAGGGACAATGCTGCATTGTCCCCCAAAACAACCCTGTTTTGGTAATTTATGGAGAGGAACCCCAGTATGAATTAGACACTGTACCCCTGAGTAGGACAGATTAATTTGCACAGCATTCCTGGGGGCCAGCTGAGGATTCCTGGGCTCAGAAGGGGGAAGGATCCTATCCCATCCTTTCCCTTCCCTCCCCCTGTGGCTTTCCAAGGGCTGGGAACAGGGGCTGGGGCTGGGGCTGGTATGTGGGAAAGCAAAGGGCCAGTCCAAGCGTGGTGCCTCATTAGCAAAGACAATAAACTCTCCCTGGATAACCGGGCTGGAACAGGGCTGGGTGCAGCCAAAGTAGGTCACAGCCTCCATGCTGGAACACCCATGGGCTGTGAGGAGCTGGGCCAGCCAGGGGGACCTGGAGGGACATGGGCAGAGTAGGAACGAGGGCATGGGGCGCTTGTGGGGACACTGGGAGCACATAGTGAGACTGACTCTCCTGGAACAGCATTTCCAGCCGGGAAGCAGCCTGAAAAAAAGGAGGCAATGCTTTTTCTGAGCTGCGTGGCTGTGGAGCAGAATCACAAAGCCCAGAACCAGGGAGTTTTGCTAGGCAGAGCAGCATCAGCCCCAGGCACTGCAGATCCAGCACGGCCAGGCTGGCATGGCTTCTCTGCAGGCAGCCCAGGGAGGCAAGAGCAACTCCTGTAGCCACAGCCCCCGTGCTGCCAGACACCAAGCACCGGCAGCTCCACTGGGCAATTGTTGGGGATGCCCCTGACAGGGGCTGGCCCCATACCCCCAACTCCCTCCCAGCCCCATCTGTGGCCCCACTCACGGCAGAGTTGAAGCGCAGGTGGCAGATGTTGCAGGAGATGAACTGCTTCTTCTTGAGCGGGGCTGGCATACCGAAGGTGTGGCTGATCACCGCCTTCTGCACCGGGTCCATCTGGAAGGGGACGGAGGGCAGAGGGTGCCTGGGTGCTGTGTCCTGATGGCTGCCCCGGCATGCCACCGTGACCTGGTGACCCCCATGCCTGTCACATGCCCAAGGAGCTACAGCCAGCGCCACAGAGCTCACACTGGGTGGCTGGAAGGAGCAAGGGGCTGAATCTGCCGAGGAGCCCTGCGGCCATGGAGGCTGCCCCGCACACAGCAATGTGCTGTGTCAACACTGGCTCCTGTCCTGCTTAAACCATTCCTGAATCCATCAAATCCACAAGGTCTGAATGTTGGCTACAGTCTGGCAGAAGGTACAAGACCCCATCTGCCCCAGTGTGTGCCCAAGTCCCCTTGCCCCCCACACAGACACTTGTGTCACAGGTGGCAAATTACCAGTTTCTGTTTGAACCTCAGTGGCTACCCTTGACCTCAGCAGGAGCAGAAACCACCAAAATGGGGGACAGAGGTGGCCAAAACAAGCATCTGGCCATTCGTTCTCCATGTGCTCTTCACCAGAGAGCTGGAATGTCCCCATGCAATGCCAAAGGCACGAGCAGGGCCGTATGTGCCAGCCCATAGGACACTGACAGCCCACATGGGTGCCAGGGCAGGAGGGATACCAGTGCTTGCTGCCACAGACACAGCTCACCCAATATACAATACCCACAAAAGCCCCTCTGGGCTGCCCCACTGCTGCCCAGATGTGCTTTGCACCCACTCAAACCCAACAATGACAACTCGGTCACCGGGCTGGGCACACACAGAACCACTTCCAGGACCTGCCAGGAGCCACGTCTGTCCTCCAGCCTGCCCAGGGCTGTGGTGGGGCCAAGCATGTGGCCAGTGCCAGGCCCTGTCCCTTCTGTCTCGCCCCAGGGCTCGGCCTCATTCCACAGCCCAAGCACCAAACTGCTTCCAAAAGCCATAATTGTTTTTAACAAAATGCATTTATTAAGGAAGAAAACATAAGAATAACCTCTTTGTCTGAGCGTGGCTCCAATCTATAATGCAAGTATTGTTCCCTACCCTGTGGCACAGGGAGATTATCTTATCTGAGTCCTGCTGTCAGGAGAGCCCGGGGTTTTCAGCGATCGTATTTCTCTGCAAAGCTATTTCACTGCCGAGACAGGTGCATCAGTCTTCGAGGCACATGCCTGGACAACAGCACCATTATCAAGACCCCAGATTCCTTTCCAGGAGTGAGCAGAATGGTAAAAGCAGGTGATTAATGAAGTGCCTGTTTGCTATGAAATTTTACTCACTTATCTGGCATATAAATGAAGAGGCATTTGGGGTTCGGCAGAGACCTGGAGGAAGCTACAGATGGCCAAGATGCTGCTCCATGCCTGACAACAAACATTGCAATGTGCTGCTGGCAGCACCCCCATGCTGCTGGGCTAGCACTTGTTTTCCAGAGAAACATCCACCTTTCCATTCAGAAAAGAAAAGTAGCCCCAACCTTCCCAGCAGTATCAGCCACCAGGTTCCAGCTGGTTGCTGCCACCAAGCACCACCAGCTCCCACCAAACAACACCGGCACCCACCAAGCACTGCCAGCTCCCACGGGCTCATCCACACCCTGAATACTGCAGCACGAGCAGGGTGGGGATCAGAGGAAGATGCAGAGGAAAGGGAGATGCTGGCACAAGGACACAAATGAGGCCAGGGACCATCTTGGCCTCATCCTAAACCTGTCAGTGAAGCCAGTGGCAGCAGGGCCATGTCTGAGAGTCAACTATATGGTGGTGGTGCTGAACAGCCCCAGTACAGGGTCTCCTCATCCTCCTGGGGTTATCCCACAGTGATGGCACCAACCTGGGTCTTTCCACCTCCTGTGCTTCTGCCAAGTCCACCCTGCTCGACCCTGTGGCACAGCAAGGAGTTGTGTCCACCTGAACGCCTGTAACTGCTCTGGGCAGGACTTGCGAGCTCCCAGGGGCTGGGCTGGCCAGCACACTCAGAGCCTGGCTCCTCACCCCAGCCCCAGCCACCCCAGCCAAGGCACGTGCCTGCTCCTGCTGTCCCAAAGCGAACACAAGCACTGTCTCAAGCCTTCAGCTGCTCACCCCCATGGGAGCACACATGGTCCCAGGTGCTTTGCCAGAAGCCCGGCTCAGCTCCAGCCTGCACTGAGCGCTTCTGAAGCCTGGTGCCACCTGAGAGCCCTTGTGCTTCTCCCTGAACATGAACACAAACATCCCTCTATCTCCTCCCCACCGCACTCCCTCTCAGCTCCCTCAAATATGGAAAAGTGCCCCCAGCTCCCATGGGGCTGGCAGGGGGCTGTGCTGCAGCTCTACATACCAATGCCTGCAGCCAGGGATTGAGGCTCTTCCTGATGGTTTCCAGAAGAATGGAGCCAGCAACAGAGGTGGCTTTGGGCACCGCGATCTTGGGGAATAAAGATCCCAGCTTTATAGTCAATTCGTATTGACTCACATTACTTTATTTATCCCTGGATGTTCCTGCCGATATAAATAGCGATCCCTGTGCCGAGTTCCCTGCGGCCGCTGAGGTCAGGAGCAGGAATTCACAGGGATGCAGCCTCAGATCTGTAGTTCAGATCGCCTCTCTGTTTTACGAGGCGCTGCTGGGTCCTGGGGATTTGCAACATCCCAAGTCGAGGGAAGGGCCTTTGGAGCAAGGAACGTGCCTCCAGTGCTCTTAGGGGTTTTTTTTCCCCTGGTTGCTGCCCTAAGTGACAGGAGGCAGCTTGGAAGGGTTTTGTTCACTCTGCAGTAAAACATCTGCTGGGTTCATGGGAGCCCTGTGACCTGCTCTGAGCGCAGAGTGTTCTGCTGGGCAGTGCAAACAGCTCCCACTCTGCAGGGCATTGCTGAGCCCCCACAGCATCACCAGTGATGCAGGGCATGAGAGGGGAACCCCAGATCCTGCTGGGGGTAGAGCAGCTCCAATGCGGCAGTGACCTCAGCAAGGGGCAGACCCTGACTGCTCTCCCCACACTGAGACTCAAGTGGAGTCTGACCAGCCTGGCTCAGGACACAGGGATGCTCCAGCCCTTCATCCTGTGGGATGGAAGCTCTGCTCTGGCTCCTCCAGAGCTGCCAGACCAGCTCAGGTTGCAGGGATGCTCCAGCCCTTCATCCTGTGGGATGGAAGCTCTGCTCTGGCTCCTCCAGAGCTGCCAGACCAGCTCAGGCTGCAGGGATGCCCCAGCCCTTCATCCTGTGGAGTGGAAGCTCTGCTCTGGCTCCTCCAGAGCTGCCAGCTCAGCATGCCTTGAACCTCACTGGTCCTCCTTCGGCCACATCTCCAGCACAGACACACCCCAAAGAGGCAGCTCTTGCCCCAAGACTGTCAGCCAACAGCACACACTGGGCTCAGATCTGAGCTCAGAGTGGTTGACCCCAGGTCCCCAGCTGGCTGGGACAGCCTCCCCTGGCATCTCTGTCCATGTCTGACCCATCCTCTGTGGCAGGAGCCCACACAGAGCACAGCAGCCCCGTGACACTGCGTGGCTCCAGCAAGTACCAGATTCGTTTTCCAAATTACTAATTTTTTAAAAGGAACAACCGTGGGTGAACACGCGCTGGGAGGTGGGAGCCAAGAGGAATGAACAACAGGCATTGGGTCAAGTTCACTCCTGACTGCAGCGACTAAAAAAAGAGCCCAGACAAAAAGCAGGAACTATAATGGCATCAAAACCCCTCCTGCCCTGTGTTCCAGCTCATTAGCCCGGGGAGAGGCTGGGCTGGGGCTTCAAAAGAGCTTAAAGGACTCAGACGCCTGAATCCCATTCACTAGCAACAGGAACCCTGCACTTAATTTCTGAACTGTCTTTGAGGATCTCGGCGATAATTTGCACCTTCCGAGCATGTTTAAACTCACAAAAGGCCAGTGAGCAGGGATGAGGCTCAGGGAAGTCCCATTTCCAGGTTCATGAGAGAAAACAATGGGCATCGGCTGAACTCCAAACCACCGGCATGCAGTGCCTCTGGGCACTGCCCTTCCCAGAACAGAACCTGCTCCACAGCGATTCTAGGCAGCACCCAGGGGTTACAGAGACCCCCACGGGGCTGGGACCAGCCCGGGGGAGCAGTGCAGCATAGGGAAAACACCATTTCACACCCGACAGGGTGGTGTGTCCTTGGGCACATCCATGGTAGTTTAATTGTCTAATGGAACTGTCTAACCTCTAAAGATATGTGTCATTGCCCACCCCAGGCACTTGAGTTGGTGGTCCAAGGCTGAGGACCTGGAGCCCAAGCAGGGGGTGGGAGCAGCCCCCCAGCACTCTGACTCCCCCAGCATCCACAGCACCAGCCACATTCCTCATATCTGTAGTACATTGTCTCTCTTTCTTTTCTTCTCCTTATTTAATTTTCAACTAATGAACTGCTCTCCAGAGCTACTTTATTACTATTGATTCCAGGGGCAAAATCCAATTGATCTTGGTTAAAATGAACCATGTTTTTAATTCTACTACTGACAGGCACCGGCTGGGCAGAAACCTCTCTGTGCTAAGGGCAAAGTGGGCATGTTAAACTGGCATCCAGCAGCCAAAGACTCCAGGAATTAATCCAGGAAGTACCTGGTAGGGTTCAAGCAGTGGTGCCATGTAGAGGAGAGACTGCTGTAGGGGAGAAGGGGTCCAGCATCCAATGCCCATCCTCCCTGAGGACTCACCGTGTTGAAGTTGGGGAAGAGGTTGAGAGGTGATGTCCCGTTGAGCCTGAAGGTCAGAAAGTGCTTGATATCCAAGGGGGGATGAAGAGGCCGGCCAGGGATGGGCAATGATGCTAAGAGGGGGCTGCTGTGTCCGGAGGGACCTGGGCAGGCAGAGGGAAAGAGCAGCGTTAGCACTGGTGATCCCTGCTCACAGCAGGAGGACAGAGCACACAAGACATGGCACATGAAGACATCTGCCATGGACTACAGAACCCCCCCAACAGGGAAAGCTCCCAGCCCAGAGTGGGCCTGGGCACCCCTTTGCCTTCCAGGCTCAAAACCAGCACCCCAGTTTGAAGCTGGATGCAGCCACCTCAGCATCAGAGCATGGACAGGCACAGGTGTCCAAACCCTCAAAAGGTCTCCAAACCTCCCCCACGGAAGCCACCCCTTCCCTGGGCTCTCCCATGGAGCCACACAGCCCTGGGCTCCCCACACCAGCACCACTGGGGCTCCTCACCACGGCTGGTGAGGTTTTGGTTGCCAGCAGCAGCCAAAGGATTGGGAGCAGAGGCTGAGCTGCCCTCACTGCTGCGGTACAGCCGCCACTCCCCGTCCCCCGCAAAAGAACCACGCGCTCCAGCGTGGGATTTAAAAATAGCCTGGAGTTATTAATAATGTTCTGTTTCAACACAAAACACCCGTGAGACAGAGGGAAGGAGGGAGGGAAAGCCAAGCAGAGATCTCTCTCCAGCCCGACTCAGACTCATCAAAGAGGATGAGGCACAGGAAAGCTCATCCTTCAAGGGGCAGAGGGAGTCCCTGCCCAGCTCTGGGAGCAAGGATGGGAAAATGCTAAAATTAAAAAAATTAACTAATCAAACGGAATAAATAAGAAACAGTTTCAGAGTGCTGTGAGCCAGAAGAGCCCATTCACATCCCACACGGCTTCACACCCCCTCCAACCCACCCACAGCCCCGTCCCTTTTCCTGCAGCAAGGACAAGGTCAATGTTCCTCGTTCCTTTGGATTTTTTTTTGAGGTTTGGGTTCTTTTTCACCTCAAAGGCATCATGGATCCCTTGACCCAGCACAGCGCAACCCCATCTCACCACCCCCCTGGACCTGAGAGGGTTCACAGGGGTATCCCTGTGGGAGGCTGACAGCGGCCAGCAGCCACTCCCACAGCAGGAACACTGTCCACCAGCATCTCTTGTGACAACCCAGAGCCTGAGCCCCCCTCCAGCCCCCACGCCCTGACGCCAGCTATGCAGAATGAGGACCCCAGGCTGGTGCTGCTCCTCACTCTGCTCCACACCCGCCCCGTGCTGATCCCGGCTGGTGCAGGATCTGAGACACGCGTCTGAAATTCAAAGTTTGAGAGGTTCCCTGGATCTGAGCAGCGAGTGCTCATCACCAGCCCCACGGGCACCAACGACCTCTTTCTGGGCGAGTGCATGCGGTGGCTCTGCCACGGCACCGGAGCCATCCCCGAGCCAGGCCTGACTCCAGGGAGGAATTACAGTTTGCTTCATCAGGCGTGCGCTGATCGAGTTAATTCCAGAGTCGCCCAGAAGGGAAATCTGCGAAACCGCTTAAAAATAAATAAATAACAGTACAGCAGCAGCGAGCAGGACTGGGTGAGGGGTGCATAATTAACCTTCTGAGGCGTGAAACTGTGTTTCTACATCAAATCATCTGAGACTGCAGGGCTGGCGCCAGAGGAGCTGCCCTGGGACCCCCCAGCACACGCAGCCGGGGCCCCACGCGAGAGCAGCAGAGGCATTTGGGGCTGGATCACGAGCGGTGCCACTCGTCACAGTCAGTGTGATTTGCACGGACTGCACTGGCCTTAAAAACATAAAATATACATCTATATAAAATGCACACATATATATATGGGAGGAACAAGAGGTGGGCGATCACCTCATGCCCAAAATCGGTGACTACAACAAGGGATGCTGCAGCTCAGCTGATGCTTGGGCTGAAGGGGTCCCTCCCTGGGGAGCAGCTCCTGCACTGGGCAGGCACAGGATGAGTGCTGAGGGGACACAGACTCCCAGGATTGGCCACCACCTGCAGTGGCTGCTGCCCACCAATGGCACAGAGAAGATATATCAACCTGTTGGGCACACCCTTGAGCTCAAATTTGTGGATTAAACACATTTCTGGACTGGGATAAACCAGGCAGTTGGAGAGAGCTCACAAACCCCTGTGAGACCCTGCAGATGGGCAGATGTTTTCTCACTTGGCTTTGTCCCTGAGGCAGAAAAGAGTCCCAGGAGCAGGATGGGGGCTGAGGCCACCCCAGTGAAGCTCCCCAGCATGTCACGACACCCTGCCAGGACATCCACAGGATGCTCTTGGGGCACCTTCCCAAGGTCACAGGGCCATGGCATTGTGGGTCCTGCCTTACCTTTGCTGCAGGGCAGATTCCGGCAGCAGCTGAGGGCAGTATTTTTAGGTATTAATTAGACACTCAATTAAGGGGATTTGCTTTTGGGAGAGTGGCAGGGTCCCAGGTCTGTATAGAATGACACGACCTTACCCAAGGTGACGGGCATGGCCAGGAGCAGGTGGGGCTGTGCTGGTGGAGCAGCTTTTTGTGGTGCAGCATTTTGTCACAGCCCCTACTCTGTCTCCCCCCATTTTGGCAGAGGAGCCCCCACAGTGAATGCTGCTGCTCTGGCACTGCTGGTCCTCTTGGGACAGGACATGCTCCAGGCTCTGCAGAGCATTCCAAGGGGCTGGTGCAAGGAGAGGAGCACAGGAACCACGTGTTCCTGGCATGAGCACCTGCTGCATTTTGGGGGTGCTGTCTCTGTGCCCCCTCCCAGTTCCCCAGGTACGGTCCAGGCCTGACCAAGAGATGTCAAAGCTATGATGTCCCTGATGTGGTGCTGCGTGTCCCCTGCTTGGGGCTCAGCCAGAGCCCTCAGAGCCTGCACATTCTCTACCTGAGGCTCAGCCCCTCCCCAGCCCTCTGGAGCTCTGTGCAGTTCCTGTCCCACAGACAAGTGACTTTTGTAGGGATCTCTCAGAATTTAAAGGACTTTTCAGCCCTATATTTAACCAAACTCATCTGAAATGTATCTGGCTGTCCTCCCCAGCCTGTCCCCTACTCCTTCACTCTATACAGCCCCTGAACACACACCTGCAGCAGGTTTTATTCCTGGTCTCTCTGAGGCAGAGCAACTGTGTGAACCTCCCAGAGGTGCCTCTGAAGGGGCCAACGCTGCAGGTTCTCATACCAACACGAGTCTGCCAAGAACTCATCTCCGCAGACAGCACCGCCTCAGAGAGGATCTGGCACAGAGTCTGCCCAGGCCAGCTGGAGACGGAGCTGTTTATTCACAAGGAGGCTCCCTCCTGCTTGGGAGATGTTCTCAGCAAGTTTTGATGTTGTCTCTAAATCCTTACCCAGGGCTTTAAAGCTTTTGTCTCTGGCCATGCATGTTTCCAGGAGGCTTCCCAATGCCAAAGGCCGATGGCCAGAGAAAAGGAGCAACACTCAGTCACAACGCTGGACCACGACAGCAGCACCTGTGCAGCTCCAGCACCTCTGGGATCTGGACTAGTAACAGATTGCACTGCACTGGACTCCCAGAGCAACCAGACGTGGACTGTGGAGCAGCAGATCTGCTGCATCCTCCCATTTCCAGTCTTTGGCAGCCTCAGCAGAGGAGCCAGCATTCAGGATTCAACTGAGGTAATGCTTCATGCTGCTGCACTGGGTTTATTGCTGATTAGGATCAGTCTGAACTGAAGGAAATAGCCCTCCAAGTCAAAACCAGCTTTTTGTCACACTGGAACACACCAGCAGCACCCCAGACCCGTTCAGCCACTGCACTGGCACTGCCAGACCTGAGGGCAGAGGGGTCCAAGCTCCTGGCACCAAGAGGGCACCAAGAGCTCTGCTCACCTCGGGACAGAGAGTAACATTTCAGAGCAGAAACATGAGCTGAACACCTTCAGTTGGTCCCCAAAGCAGATGTTGAAGGACTTTCTCCTGGACTGCAGGTTGCCAAGAGCTCAGGGTGCAAAGGGAACTCCAGGACGTCAGGATGTTTTGTGAAGAACAAGAATTAGCTATTGACTGTTTTTGGACCCCTGTTCATAATTTATTCTGTCCTTCCAAAAAAAAAAAAAAAAAAAAAAAAAAAAAGAAAGTCCTTTTAGATATCTTTATACTTTAAACTTTAGGAAAATTAAGATAGACTTTTTAATATATATATTTATATATGTATATTTATATATATACACACATACAAATATGTACACAATGATGCATTTAAAGTTACTATATTTCCTCAGCCATTACAATATCATACCCTAAGTCTCTTGCTCTTGAAATGATCATGACTTGATGCCACTGCTAAAAATACCCTGTGCTGTGTGCAAGGAACACCAACACGACACTGCCAGGCATGTTGGGGTCGGCGCAGAGCTCGGAGGATGCGCTGCCTTTTTTGCATTCGTTCTCCAGGCTCCAGAATAACAGAAATCCCATATTTTTGCAGAGCATTAAGCAAAAGCTGCTGGGTATCTTCGTGCAAAGGCAACGTGACATTTGAGCTCAAGAGCTTTGCCTTCATCTCCTTAAAACAAAATAACGACAAACCCTTGGAAAAAACTCATCGCAATCTGGGATCTCGGGTGGCCCCAGCATTCTGAATTCTGGGCGATTCAAACAGAGGTTTGGGCCATGAGGGAGGGGTGGTCATGGGAGCAGCACAGCTTTGCAAAAGATGCCGTTTTCCCAGCACAGAGCAGGTCACCATCCCAGCCCCAGCAGTGACCAGTGATGGGAAAAGGCAGCGTTGAGCTGGCGCTGGGGGCTGCCTGCAGACCCCGGCTCCTGCCCGAGGGCTCGACCTTCACCAGCCACCCTCACTTCACCTGTGCCACGATGAACCCAGAGTCCCTCATGCTCTCATAGTACTCGATGGCCAGTGCAAAGTTGAACTCGCTGATGGCTGGCCCGTCGATGGCGATCTTCATGAGGTCAGAGAGCCCCTCGTCCTTCGCGCGGCGCGACCGGCCGCGCTTCAGCAGCTCCCGGCCCCGGCTGACCTTCTCGGCAAGGGCCGAGCCCAGCGGCAAGGCCAGGGCAATAGCTGCCAGGACAGCGAAATCTGGGAAGAGTTCATGCATCTCAGAGCTGCTGTAGACCAGCTTGACACAGAGGTCCTTGAAGGAGAGCTGGCTGAGGCTGAAGACGATGCGCTTGAAGAGGGGAAAGTCGCTCAGGGCTCTCTCGCTCACCACCACCCGTGAGTAGACCTGCAGCAGGAAATTCAGCTCGCTGACCCCATAGCTGCCAATGTCCTCCAGAGACTGGGGGTAGCACTTGGGGTTGAAGATGGCAGAGAAGGAGCTGATGGCCTCCAGGACACTGCTGGGGAACCTGTCCAGCAGGTTGCCCCGCACCCTCTCCAGGTAGCTCTCCTTCAGGTGCTCAAAGTGTTTCAGGTGCACTTGGGAGCAGTTGGCCAGCTCAACACCCTTGTAGTAGAGGCGCCTCTCGCCCTCCCGGCCGTCCTGTGGGTGCTTGTTCATCTCGCTGAGGAACTCCCGGAGGTTCTGGCCGCTGGTGCTCTGCTGGGCCTGCAGCGTGGTGGCTGTGGCTGACACGATGGGCTTCAAGATGGAGAGGTCGAAGTCCTCGATCTGGAAGAAGCGACTGAGCTTCTGGAAGATGGGGAGGACATCCAGGAGGATCTTGGTGAAGGCCACAAACTGGAACTTCTTGAGCTCTTCACAGAGGCCATGGGCCACGGGTGAGCGCTCCGCCTCGCTCTCCAGCAGCAGCACCAGAGTGGGCCAGGAGGAGTCAATGGCTTCCACAGCTGGGAAGATAGAAGTCCAGTGGATGGCTTTGGGGCTCCCAAGATCAATCTCACACAAGTCCAGGACTCTCCGCAGCTCCTGCAGGCTATCACCCTCCCCCTGGAAGCTGGAGTAGAGCCTATACACAGCATCCACGGTGGTCTCGTACTTCTGGAGGTACTCAATGGTGCTGATGCTCTCGGCCAGCAGCAGGGAGGTGCCATGAGACAGGCAGTGCACCTCAGTGAGGAGCGGGCAGAGCGAGGTCAGTGCTGTTCCCACCCCGCTCAGCCGCTCGGCCACCAGCGAGGCACTGTCGGCGCTGAGCCAGGTGAGCTTCATGGTGGGGATGCCAAAGGAGCGCATCACCTCACCCACCTTGCCTGCCACTGTGCAGGCCTCCCCGGAGGGCAGCTCGAAGCTGCCCAGAAAGGTGGTGGAGGTCTGCCCGTTGCAGGGGGAGACAGTGGTGGTGAACACGGCGAGGCTGCGGTGCTCCAGGACGTCCACAGTCTCGTCCACCACCAGCCCAATGAACGGCGAGGCTTTGATCCTGTGCCTGTCCTCGTTATGGAGGACTTTGGCAATGGCTGCCTAAGCCAGTTGAAGGAGGGGTGCAGGGAGGGAGAGAGAAACACAAATGAGATTCAGAGGCAGCGGGAGATGCGCAGCACTTGGCACAGAGTGAGTGGGTGGGCTCCCACCCACAGGCTCCCGCAGTGCATGAGCCCCAAGCCAGGGAAAATCCCTTACACTAGTTGCACACACAGAAACTGGAAATCACTTTCTTTTTCCCTAATAAGCTTTCTCCTCCTGCTCCTGTTTGGCAGCTCAAGTACCATGGGAAGCTGCTGAGAGCTTGGGGGTTCCTGTACTGAGCTTGGGGTCAGCAGGACGTAGCACCACCAGCAGCACTGACCCCTCAGCCCCCAACATTCTGTTCCCAAGCCCCCAGCTATGCTGGCAGTGAGGCAGGACACCAGGAACCTACCTATCCCATTTAATTCCAGTAGTTCCACTTCACTGGCCCAGCAGAAGCAGCAGGAAAATGGCAACATTTTTTCCATCTTTACTCATTTACTCACGCTCCCCCCATTTCAGGCAAACTCCCCAGTTTGGAGGAAAAACTTCCTCTGTGAGTGTGAGTGCTGCAAGGATCACCACAGGCTGGGAAACCTAATTAGTGGGTTTAGTCTATCTGCAGCAAAATAAGGCGCTGCGGAGAGCTGAAAACCCTGGCAAACGGCCAAAACTCGCTAAAAATTTAATTTGATTTTAGCAGGCATGAAGTGTTAGTAAAATTCAGAAAATCCTTTCTAAACTCTCTGGCTACTTGATCTTTCCGATCACTCAGTTTAGGGCGAAAGAGGCAAAACCCACAGTGCTCGTGTGCTAATTGAACTCCTGAGATTTCATCCTGCAAAGCAGCCTGGCAGGCTCGGGGAGCTCTCGCACAGCCGGTGGGCACGGGCACCGTCCCTGCTCTGCCAGGTGCGGTGGCCACCACAGAGGCCACCCAGGTGCAGACCCCCAGCCCCTCATACACACCTGCATCTCCCTGACGCTGCTGGGGTGGTAGTACTCGCTGTGCTCCGAGGCCAGCAGCGCCTGGCACAGGTTGAACTTCTGGAAGTTGAGCAGGGAGGAGCACTTCTCATCCGGGATCTCCTCCTTGGCCATCCAGTAGACGGTGGTGAGGACGGCCACCTTCGCCGGGTTCACCTCCACCTTGATGACCGAGCGCAGCTCGGGGTGGCCGTGGACGCGGGTCTCGAAGGCCAGCTGCTCCCGGTTCACGGCCAGCGCCTGGCGGTGCGCCCCGGAGGTGACGTGCCGCAGCAGCGCGTGCCGCTGGAAGTTGTCCGTGCCCACGGTAAAGGCGTTCTCCGCTTTACCGTGCTTGTTCTTCACCAGTGCCTGGCGACACTCTATGCAAAACATGAGCTTCCTCTCATAGTCAAACTCCAGCCAGGTAAATTCTTCCTTCCAGTGTTCATTGAAATAGCGTTTACACTTTTTATTGGAATTGGAAGTTTCCCCGGCTGGCTTTTTCCCTGGAGGCACCATGCTGCTGTGGCTGGGAAATCAACTACGGCTGAACCGCACCGTGCCTTGAGGAGCAGCCTGCACATTTAATTTAGTAAGAAGGTCTATTACCACTCTCCTGGTCCGACTGGAGATGAAAGAGACACAAGGGAAAGGGATTAGGGCCCTGCAAACCTCAGCCGGGGCTCAGCTGTGGTGGCACAGTGACAGTGGCACGGTGACAGCAGCGGTGACGGCAGTGCTGAGGGCAGGTCAGGCTGTGCAACAGCCCCAGCACCACATGGGGGGATCCCATCAAGCACCTCATCAGCATCACCAGAAGCTCTCGGTGTCACTGGTGGGACTGGCACACACACATACGCTCCCATCACCTCAGGAACACCCACACGCTTCCCCTGGAGCAGCCTTCCCCACTGTGCTGGCACTGGGAAGGTGAGGAAGGCTCAGCGCTGGCTGAAACGCCCAAAAAAGAGCGTTCAGCCCCAGAGGAGCAGCACCCGCTGGTGGCAGTGAGTGCCAGGGCCCTGGAGCTGAACAAGGGTGACTGGGAGCTAGCTCAGACACACGAGCTTGTGTGCACATGTATGCTCTCAGTCCTGGCTTGTCTCTCTTCCAGGGAATTGCCAAAGCTGTGGCAGGTCCCATGGCAGCAGAGCCATGCTTTGCACATTCAGTGGCATCCCAGCGTCTCTCCCAGGGGATGACACACCCGATCCACTACAGGCCAGGCTCCCAAATATCTACTGAGCTAGAGGCTGTAAAGCACTTAAACATGTAACCAAACCAGGACCTGAAGGGCTTAAGCATTCACTTAACCTCCTCTCTACACGTCAGGCCCACTCAGGCTGATCCTCACATTTATCCATGAACCGGACCGAAAATCCAAACTGAGCCTTGATAAAGGTGTTGGTAAGAGGAGGAGGAAGAACTCAATGCTGCATGGGGAAGGGGGAGAAGCAAAAGGCAGAGGAAAAAAGAAAGAACATGAACACTCAGCAGCAGGGAAACTGGGGAATGCCATCAGTCCACATGATTTGCTGAGACACCGATAAGGAACTTAGGGTTTTTCTGAAGAACAAGCCC
>VZSR01003818.1:480565-515904 GCA_013398615.1 Brachypodius melanocephalos
GGCGGGGGTTGGGATGGAGCAGAGCGCCGTGGCACCCCTTTCCACCAGCACCCATTCCCGCAGCACCCGTGGTGCTCTGGCACCAGCCCAGCACCCCTCACTGCCGCTGCCCACGGGCAAGAGCAGCACTGCGCATCGTGGGGGGCTCGGCAGCAGCTCGGGATGTGTGGGGGGGGTCACACTCCGGTCCCCCCACCAGCCTGCTTCTCCCCCCGCCGAGAAGTTTGGGCAGGATCAGGATTTACTCGTGAATCTGCCCTGACCCTCGTCCCTGGTGGATCAGCCCTGGCTCGCCGTGCCCGTCAGGGTGAGCGGAGCAGCCCCAGCGCCCAGCCCAGCGTGCCCAGCCCAGCGTGCCCACCCCGCTCACCCGCCCCTACATACGTACCATGGAAAGGCTGCCATAAGCTTTGGGATGAGGGAAGGGGGCTTGCAAACTTCCCAGATTTTAAACAAGGAAAAAAAAAATCACCTAATTTTAAAAAAAAAAATTATTAAATAAAAAAACCCCACAAAACCAAAACAAACCCAGCCAAACAACGCAAAGCCAAAAAAAAAAAAAAAAAAAAAAAAAAAAACCAAAAAAACAAACAGCAGCGGGATGTTTGGGAGGCGGCACCGCCCCGCAGCCCCCGCGGCACCGAGCTGCGGGAACAAAGCCTGCGGCGGCCGCCCGCGCTCACCGGAGCACCGGAGCAGCCATCTTGCTGCGAGCGGCGTCTGGATCACCGATGCTGCCGGCAGCCCACGGCGGCAGTGGCCACTAGCGGTGGCCGCGGTGGAGAAGGCCGCGAGGCCGTGGCCGGGCCACGGGGACAGCGGAGGTGGTGGCTGCGCCGTGGGCACCGGCCCCTGGGGACGGGGAGCGCACGGAGCCGTGCCCTGTGCCCGCCGCATGCTCACCTGCACGGAGCCCTTCCCCCAAGGTGCGAGGAGAGTGGGCATCGGGTGCCCGGGGATCGCTAGCCTGGGTGTTTTAGCTGAGAGCCGGGCACATGCAGCGGGGTGAGCTGCAGGAGGGTTTTTGCAGCCAGCCAGGACCGGTGGCTCTGGGTTTCGGAAGTGTTCTGCAAGCAGCTGTGGGCAGAGCAGCCCCTCCAGCCGTGGACACGGAGTTTCGGCAGGATCCGAGTCCAAGCCCTTTAGGGAACGCCAGGTGTTCCTGCTTACCTGCACTCCTGGTCCGTAGCTAGCTAGTCCTGGTCCATGGCTGAAACCCAGCCCCGTGCCCCAGGGCTCCCTAACGAGCAGAGGGTTCCTCACATCCCAAAAAACTTTCTTTCAGCAATAAATGCAGGTGAAATTTAGAGCCTCTCGATTACTTTCAGAAAGAGGATTTTGTGCCACCTTAGCTTTCCCCAAACAAGGTTCCTGAGAACACTGAAATCCCAAGGGGCACCAGTGTCCTGTAGGACTCTTAATGGGAACCTGGCTCCTTGTTTCCCAGCACATATCCTGTGCCTGGGAGCAGAAGGATGCTCCCAGCCAGACTCGCCCATCTCCCGGTGTGGAGTTGGGCCACGAGGAGGGATGTGTCCCACCGGAATTTGCCTGGATTAGGAGCTGCATTGTACCTGGCTCCGGCTGGCTGTGCACCAGGGGGGTCTGGCGGCCCCCGGTTAATTCCCCTCTTTAGGCTCCTCCACATGTCCCGGGGCAAGAGGCTCTTCCTGGTCTGGGGACATTCTTGCCGAGCCACCTCGGCCCAGGGTTAATGAGAGCTGGAGGTGGTGAAACCAGAGCCGGCTCCCGGGGTGAAAACGCCCGATTTATTCTTGTGCTAATGCCGCGAGAAAAGAGGATTGAGCCTTTTTAATGAGTTTTTAGGCAGGAGCCTGCTGCATCCCCTGGTCCCATTCCCTGGTTCCCAGCATCCAGAGCAGGACGGCAAAGGTCTGCGACCCCAAGTTAGCAGTGGCTGGAACCAACTCCACTTCCCATGGGGACCCCTGCACGGAACCCCTGCACTGGGATCCAGTGGACTCCAGAAGAGAACACGCTTGCTCTGCCTGCTCCATGCAAGGGGCAAGGCTGAGACCACTGACCCCTTCTCTCCTGCAAACCCATTCCTGCTGGAAGCCTCGAGCTTTCACACGAATTTTGGGCAGCATTTATAGGATGCCCCGGACCCTGCCGAGCACCCTGCCCTCACATAGCTGCCAGATGTCAGACGTCCTTCCTAAAGGAACTGGAGATACTCCTGTTTACCTCCGTGCAGCAGCAGCAGCCGCCTTGGCTCGGGCCAGTTGTTGCTATTTTTCCCGACTGTGCCGTGCCTGAGGAGCTGGGTGGGCAGGTGCCCCGGGCTCACCAGCACATCCATCATCCCCGCGGCACGAGGGCGGCAGCAGCCATGAGCCACAGTTTCCATCTGAGTCCCAGTTTCCACTGTCATCCCACACCTCCTGCAGCCAGAGCGGATCCCAGGTACGCAGCTCCCATTGGGATGCTCCGGGCCGGTCCCTGGCACCCCTTCCAGCACTCCAGCCCCACATCCATGGATGGGTTCCCCGAGGGTTTTTTACTGCATCTGTAAGAAGCTGAACAGAAGAGACCAACCCCAGCCCTATTACCTTAAAAAATTTTAAATCCCCGACTCCAAAGATATTTATGAGATTTTGTTTCCATCCCTGCTCTAAGCCAGTCAGGCTCTGGGAAATGACGCACACTCTTCCCGCAGGGAAGCGGAGGTGCTGGTGTTCCCAAAGCTGCTGACCCCAGGGAGCCCCATCCCTGCACAGCCCCCAGTTCTCCTGCCCACCCACCTCGCTGTGCCTGGCTCCACCAGCTCTCTCACCCCTGGCCATCACAGGGCACGGGGTAGGAAAGACCCAGCAGCCTGCAGGTCCCTGCTCACCCTCTGCACCCAAAACCCCAGCTGTGACAGCCCCCCAAATGAACTGGGAGCATGCAGGGGAGGAAGGACTCATGGGAGCTGCCCGGCTGCATCCCTCGCACCCGAAGGTGGTGACAGCTCAGCTTCATCTCTGCCGTGTGTGGCAGAGGGGGAAGGCTGTGAGGAGCCGCTGTCTCATGTGGGAGAGAGCACCCGGCACCGTGTCAGCTCAGCCAAATCAAAAATATTCCTGCAGCCCCCGGGCTGGTGCCTTGATGGGCGGATCTGGCAAGGACATGGCCTGCGGGATGTGCAGACACTGGGAGGGACACGGGGAGGAGAATGTGCTCCCATGCAGAGAAGGGGATGGGACACACACTGGGGGACCCCAATATTTCCCAGCTGTGTCTCAGCTCTCCTGCACAACTCAGGGGGCTGTTCCTCCTCTGCTGGGGGTCCCCTTCTAGCACCACTATGGGAACAAAGACTCTGGCTCCAGCACGCTCAGGTCCTTGTGGAGGAGCTTGGATGGGCAGTGGGCCATAGATAGGGAACCATGGGGTGGTGCTGGAGAAGAAGCCCCCCAACTTGCTGACATGGGACCCCCCCCCACACCCCACAGCCACTGCCAGCTTGCAGGATGCAGCCTCGTGCCTCGTTCCTCTGCACAGCCTTGTCACAACCTTCAGCTGCGTGACTGCAGCTGGCAGGGAACAAGCCTTGAAATAAACTCAGATGACATTCCTGCAAACTCTGGACATGGCCACAACAGGATTACTGAGCTGGGCTGGGGAAGGGGGGAGCATGCTCATCTCTCCCCGCTGGCGACCCCAGCTCCAGGCTGAGGCTCCTCTGAGCAGCAGCTGAGAAGGGCAAAGCCTTTTGTCAAGGAGCAGAAGGAGAGACAGGGTGATCTCCCTCTCTGGGCTTCCTCTAGTCCATGCACCTGGTCCTTGGAAGGCAGCCTGGCTGCATCTGCCTCCCCAGGAGCTTCACCCCACAACACTGATATCAAAAACAGCTGCTGAGAAGAAAAACTGGCCATCAGTCTTGCTCTATCAAGCATCTTTTCCTCCTTTGTCCACAAGCATTGAGCCCAGCTCCCTCTGGATTTTAATTCCCAACACACCCCCATCTGCCAGGTAATGATCTGAAAAATCAGCATTTAAGGATGCCTCCCCCAGCAGAGATTCCAATCAGCTCAGTGTCCCCTGTGTCACAGCCAGCAGTGCTGCCAGGCTGGTGCAGCCCAGCCAAGAGCCCACCAACCTCTGCCACAGGTCCTGAGGGGCTTGGGAGGGATGTGGGCTCATCCTGACTGGAGGCAGCAGAAGGGAGGTGGCAAGCACTGAACCCTGATCTGGGCTCCACTGCCCACAGCCCTGCCCACCCCTGCCTGGGTGGTGAGGGAGAGGGCCGGGTCCTCCTGAGAGATGGAGAGCTCAGGAGTGCACCAGAGCCCCTGATCAGTGCAGCTTTTATTCTGGACACTGTTTAAATTGTAAAAATTGCAGCCAAGTCCAATTCATTACAGCTGAGGAATGGCTGACAGAAATGAAAAGGGAGAAAAGCTCCTCAGATTGATGCTTTCTCACCATTCCAGTGAAATAACCAATTTGGAACAAATTAGGGGCTCCCGTCTCCACCAGCCTTTTGAATTGCCTCCAAGCCAACGCACATTTTTCATAGTGCAGCGTTTCTTCCATTAGCAGTGAAAATTAATGATTTCTATTATTGAAGCACCTGAAGGCAGGTGCCTCCCTCACACAGCTGGGGCTGGGCTGGCACTGAGCCCCCAGAGAGCCAAGAAGACCCATGAGAAGACAGACAGGCTCAGAGGGGATAAGTGACACGGCCAGGGCCAGCTGGTAGGTCAGTGGCAGAGCCAGGCTCCAGCCAGTGGCCAGCCCTGCTGGGCTGTTCCCTCTCACCAGTGCCATCCCAGATGTGCCACAGCACTGCACACAGACCACCACGGTGATGCCTAAACCACTGCATGTGACAGTGTCACAGCTGTCCCCAAGTTCCCTCTAAGCAGTGAAACCTCGTGGGCTTCAGCCAGTCCCAGCTTTGCTCGAGTAGGGGGAAAAGGGGAAATTTCCCCAGGGGTGCCCACCAACTCAGACTTCAGGAGGGCAAGTCCTGGGGGACCAAAAGGATTTCAAACCCCAACCCACTCACATGTTTCCCCTGCCAGGTTTTAGAGAGACCAAAGCCCTTCACCTCTCCTCGCCTGCTCTGCTCCCAGCACTATTCCCTGAGCACAACTCCCCAACAGCTGAAACACACAACTCCCCTGTAACCACAGCTGCCCCACAGCCAGGATGGTCGTGCCTAGGGTTTGGAAGATGACACACATCTGTCATTATTTTTTTAATTAAATTTTTATTTCCTGCCTCTAGTATTTCATTGTAATTTCCGCCACTCCTACCCAGGCCGTGCTAATAGAATCACTCTGGAGGAGAGTGGGAGCAGCCAGCCCACTCCTTCCAACATCCCGCTCAGGAAAGGCAAAAAAAAGCAATCTGCTAAATCCCCAGCCCCTGCAGTCATTACAAGCTCAGGGACATCAGGTGGGTGCTGAAACAAAGCATCAAAGCCTCAGTGCCGCCAGCACCTGCCAGGAGCATCGGCACTGAAAAACTTTTTTAAAAAGTTCACATTTGCTCAAAATACTTGTTAGCAGTTCATTACTGCAGCAAGGTGAGGTCTAATTAAAAATGGACTAAAGAGATTTGTGAATTAGATCCTCTGCTTGATGCTGGAGACACAGTGATATTTTCTAGCCCACATCATCCTGGAGGTCAAGATTAGATGACAGCTTGGTCTAAAAATACTCTGAAGGGGAGGCTGAGGCTGTTGGAGGAGGTCAGAGCCCCCTATGCCACCCCAAAATGTTGCTCAGGGTTGAAACCAGGGGACAGATGTGTCCCCCAGGACATTGCTTGGAGCAAGTCTCAGTAATAAAAACAACTGCTGCATTTACAGGGAAATCCACCCAAAACAACCACAGGGAAAGCTTGGTCCCACCATCTGCCAAAGGACCCCTAAAGCCAAATCCAGCAGCTCAGTGGGGCCAGGCTCCCCACACTGTCACCCCCACAGCTCTCCAGAGGGCTGGAATCACCATGAGAGCACTATCTGACCATCACGTTCTTCCACCTGGAGCAACAAGGTGCTGGCATGGGGATCATCACTGAGCCCAAGACACTGCGGGGTCAAAATTAAAGCTTTAGTGGCTATTCAATGTTTCCTCCACATCTGAGGCCACACAGAGTGAAAAGCAAGCTCTGGAGTTGGATTTTTGGTTGTCTTTTAAGCCTGCTTTGCCTGACAAGTATTCCAGATAAATATCCCAAGTAGAGTTACACATTCCAGAGAGACAGGGAAAGACATTTCAGAGAAAAGATTGTGTTTCAAACCATTACAAAAATTAAACTGATCCATGGAAGACAGCTGGGGCCAGCTTGTGAGACAGGCACCCCAGCATGGGCACCTGACCGATGTGCCAGGCTAACAACATCCATGTTCCTGGCCTGACTGCCCTCGGGCAACCACGGGGCAAGCACATGCCAGCCACACGCTACCAGGCGTGCCCATGCCTACATGGATGTGCACAGCACACACACACACACACAAGGAGAGAAGAAGCACCACTGTCCACAGGGATGTGCCAGACCCATCGCTGCCAGCAGCCAGGGGCCACGCTCCCTCCCCAGCACCTGCCGCAAAGTTAACGCCGATAAACAACAAAACCACTAAAATTACCGGCCCCGAATCCGCACGAAATGAGAACAGCGTCACGTTCTGTTTGCTGCTCTGCTTCTCGAGTCCACACCGGCCAAGCCTGGCCACGGAGCTCCACCAGCGGCCACCTGGCCACCCTGGCCGGTCACCCTCGCAAGGACACTGCCGGCCGCTCTCCCCCAGCCTCACATCACACAAAAAGCATCAAACGTTTGCGTCGCAGGTGCAGCAGAAACACAAGTTGGAGCTGACACCCAGACAAAGAGCAAGGGCAAAATCCAGCCCCGTCAGCACACAACCTTTTCCCTCCTCTTTCTGCAGCCCTGGGAAAAATCAATAAGATGCAGTGAGTCAAACTCAGCTTGAATCCCGTAAGTAATTAGGATTAGCAGGCTGGGAGCCGAGGGAACAGGCTGCCTATGTGCTGGGCGGGGAGGGACCATTTTGTGGGTGTAGGGTACAGCCTCAGCTGATGCAAATAACACGAGCAGCTCTTTTACGGGTTTTTCAGGCAGAACGGCAATAAGGAATGGGAACGACATGATTCGCTTAGAAACAAGAAAATCTCACGAGGATAATTTGGGGTGCCGAGCCCTGCTGGGAACAGAATGGGGACCCCACAGGTGAATCAATATTTGAGTTTGATGGCGAGCCCATTTCCAGCCCCTCACTCTGAGCCCAGACTCCTTGAGTACCGCTTATTCCCGAGGTTCTTTCCCGGCAGTAAATAACCCACCTCAGTGTTTCACTATTTAGAATTAAGTTACTAGCCAAAATCGCAAAGTGGAGAAGAAACCCCCCACATACAGTCTGCGCAGAGCTCCCGGCAAAATAAGAACCAATTCCGTGTGTTTCTCTCCATAAAGAACAGCTCGGACGCCGAAAAGTGCCCTTTCCTCCAGCTGAAGGAACCCGGCAGAAGACGGGAGTGCCAAAGCCGGGAGCGGTAGCCCCGGGACAGCGGCCAGGCGAAATCCCGGTCCCACTCCCCGCGAACACCACCGACCCCCGACCCCCGCGGCTGCCCCGGCCCCGCCGCACCCCCGAGCAGCGGCTCCGTCAGGGGCGAGCGAGGGGGGATGAAGGAGCGATGGAGGGGAGAGAGATGGAAGGCGACGGCGAGAGATGAGGCTGCGGGAAAGTTGCGTTTCACCCACCTAGAAGCATTTTGGATGCGGCTGCGTCGCCTCCGCGCTGCTGGTGCCTCCCGCTCGCCGGGCAGAGCTGCGGGCAGGGCCGGGCGGGCGCACCCCCGCTCCCACCGCCCCTCGCCCCGCGTCCGGCCCCGCCTCGGCCCCGCAGGAGCGCGGGGGGAGAAGCTGCCGGAGCTGCCGGGTACCAGCGTGGAAATGGGCGGGGGGACCGGGCGCTCCCCCTCCCCGCACAGCCGCCCCCGCGTCGGGGCTGCCTGAGCCCCGAAACTTGGGGTGAAGGGAGGGAACCCTCAACGCCTCCGCTGCACCTCGGGGGCTCTCTTGGAGAGTCCTCTGAGGTGACTGCTTTGGGGGGGACACGTGCCGAAATGCCCCTGTGGGTCTCCCCCGCCGGGTTTGCTCGGAGAGGGGAGACTCAGCGGCAGCCAGGCAGCCCCGAGCCCCAGGAAAGGCTCGCCGGCAGCGGGGACCGCGTGTCCCTGCCTGGTGACCGCGGCTCTCTGCTCCGTTCAGCCCCAGCCCTGAGTGCTGGAAACACACGGGCTCTGACCCAGCCGTGTCATCAACTTGTGGAGTGACACGAGTGGACACGGGCAGCCTGGCCCGGGTGGGGTGTTCATCTCTCATGATTGGGGTTTTCATGAGCCCAGGGCCCACTGTCCTCCCCATCAGTTCATCAGCAAAGACTGTGGCAGTTGGGCTCCTCATGGCAGCACCTTCTCTGTGCTGACTTTTGGCTGCTTCTTGGGAGGCAAGGCTCATGACTTGCTTACATTGCTGCCCTTTAAACAGGGAAATAATGAAAAACCTGCTTGTGAAAAGGGGAAACAATCACCTTCCCTGCCTCCCTGAACAGGAGACAAGAACAAGGAAGGAATTAAATATTTTTCTCAAGTCAAACAATACAAGCAGTTGGGCAGAAACCGCCGGGCCATAAGCAGAGTGAAAATGAACATGTTAAACCATGAGATCCTTGAGTCTCTTCCCGTGTACCACAGCCAGACTAGGCACTTTTGGGGTAAATTACAGAATTTTGATGCACTGAAAAGCACTAAAGCCATTAGGGCCCCTTTGGGTGCTGCTGCAGGGCCAGGGCACACCATGGGTCTTTCTCTCAGACTTCACCCCGGCTCGGCTGGCACTGGCAGAGCCCCGGGCAGGGTGTTGCTGTCAGGGTCGTTAACAGCAGCAGTAAGTTTAGCCGGGGCACTCGCTAATCCGGGATTGACAGCTGGCCCCGCACGCCTGGCCGGGCCTCCCGCAGGCTATTTAAACCCGATATTAATTTGTTTAATGTCATCAGCAGTTTGGCGTTACTGCAGGGAGTGTCGAGCAGAGGGAGCTGGAAATGTAAAGACTGAGAGGAGCAGGGGGCTGACAACCATACGATGTTTGTTCTCCTTTCCTCGGAGATAACCACAAACCGTGAGCAAGCCTGGCATCTCCTGACCTCCAGCCCCTCTGGCAGGGCCCGGCTGGACCGATTTACAGCCCTGACCCTCCTCCATTTGCCCTCACCCCAGCCCCTTCAGTTCTACCCAGCAATTCCCTCAATAAATCCTCTCCCATGCTGCATTTATCCCAGCCAGGCGAGCAGGTCCTGGCCGGCATCGAGCCGGAGTGACACGGAGGGGTGGGAGGGAGGAACGGTGGTGTGGGATGCTGCACTTTGTGGCCGAGCCTTTGAGGCCAGCTGGAGCAGAGGCTAATTACAGGTGCTGATTACAGCCCCTGCCATTAACGCCTCCGGCCCTCCCTGCCCAGCCCAGCGGATCATTGGAATTTCCCAGCTCTGCAGTGTGGGTCCCTCCGGTGCATAACTTGCTATATTTGTCCGTGTGCCCCAGAGCTGGCATAGGGCAGCAGCACAAACCCTCCCACAGGGTCCAGACCCACCTCCCCCTCCCAGTGGTGCTGCCAGCTGCTCCACATCCCAGGGAGCAAAGCCCGTGGCTGCAGAACCCCACAACCTCCACTGTGGGATGAAGCTGCTGAAGCATCTACCCTGGAGTGGCTGAGAAGGGTGCCCAGGGGCCATGACAACCAGCTCCACCATCCCGTGGGAGGCACTAAAAAAACCCCAGAGGCAACATGGGCCAGATGCCACAGCCCCTCGTGGTCACCACTTTCCAACACAGGTTGGATATTCACTGATGGCTGAGCATCCCAAGAGTGTGGGAATGGAACCAGAGGGTTTCTTGTGAAATGGCCCCAGGCCCCAGCCCTCAGCCTGCAGCTCATCACACACATCCTGGGAGAGGCAAATCCCAAACACTCATTAAGAGGGGGAAGCATTAGCCAGCAGCCTCTTAGAGCCAGGCTTGCTTGGGCAGGTCTGCTCGAATCCTGCCTGTGGCTTAAAGGATGAGGGAGGGCAGGGAGAAGGGGAGGGTGCTCAGGCTCAGTTGGGGCACCAATGTCACCAGTTCACTGCGTTCTTTGTGACAACAGACTCCAGGAACCACAACAGAGGGATTACTCCGAACCCTGCTGAGGGCAGTGTTAAATTCTTTGCTGGCTGAGGGACATCCAGGACTGGCTCTTCCCAGCCTTAGACTGCAGAGGCAGCCTGGCAAATAATGACCAGAACTGGGCAATGAACACATCAATAAAGGAGGAGGGAGACAGGGATGAAAGTCCAGCCAGAACTGCTCCCCTGCCCAAGTCTGCTGAGCCTTGCAGAGCCTTTCTGGCTGACTTTGTTCAGCAAGGATTTAAGGTATAATTTGGGGGTGAAAGACGCCAGATAGGATCAAGACTGATACACCTGGAGAATGTGTATCAGTTTTCTTCTGCTCTGTAACTTGAGCTCCATCAGAAGCAGAAGGCTCCGGCTGAAGCAGCCGCCGGCGGTTCATCCCTGCCGGGCCAGGAAGGCAGGCGCTGACCTTTCCTGCTCCTGAGTTTGCTCAGGATTAAGGTAACATATTTTAAGGGCTGAATCCTCCTCCCCTGGGGGGCTTCCCACACAAAGAGAAGGGGGTTTGTGGCTGACAGTCCCCCCATGACCCACCCCCTTGATAAACAGAGACTTGCCAAACTGCTGGAGTTCACAGTGCCCACCCGGATCCATTTTTTTTTTTTTTTAATTAATCCCCAGTTTTTTTATGAATCCTGCCTGCAGATTTCTGCTTTTGTGCATTTAAAAGGAGCAATCCTGGGAGCTATGTGTCAGTGGAGGGGTCTGGCAACCCTAGGGGACACACACCCCCAGCTCTGACCCCCAAGGATGAGCCAAGGTGGGCAGGGCTTTGGTGAGGGAGAGATTGCCTGTGCCTCCCACCTTCATCATCTTTCCCAGGGAGATGGCTAATTACAAAGGCATCCAGGACAGGTCTGTGAATAGGGTGGAGAAATTGGATGACCTAAAAATATTTAATTATCAAGAAAAGGGGTGGAAATTACACCTGGAAATAGTTTCAGAGTTTCAGAGAGAGAGTGTAAGATTTTCCATCTAATTGAGGAGGGCCCTTCTGGAAGGGGCAGAGTAGAGGGTTCCACCTTGCCACCACATTTTGGTTCCCCCCAGCCCAGTGCAGATTTCCTGAGGGGCCACAGGGTATATATGGAGTCAGCTGGGGTTTGGCACAGAAACCAGCTACCCAAAATCTTCTGGACTTTTAATTAGCCAGGGGTGATGCTGTCTCTGGTCTTGCCCATCAGGTTCCTGCTTAGCTTTGGCCCCTCAGGGGCTGCTGGTGCCCAGGGAGCTCATCCAGGCAAACGCTCCAGTGCCACAGCACAGACCACACCGAGACACTCCAGCTGGCATGGCAATGGCCAGATAAATGAAACTATTCTTCATAAATCTGTGGCTGTAGAAAATACCAAAGGTGAGCTGGAGCAGTGTTGTGGGCAAGCTGTCCAAAAGCAGCGATAACTCAGGGGCATGAAAAAGGGAGGGAACTGAATTTGAGGTGAGCAGGGAGTGCCTGCAGGCAGAGGCCAGCCCTGCTCCAACTGCTCCAGCAACTCCAACAGCTCCAACAACTCCAACAGCTCCAACAGATCCCACTCACATGCTCCAAAAGCAGAGAGCTGGGGACAGCCCAGGGAGGTTCCAGGGAAAGGTCACAGTCCTTGTGCTGGAAGGATATGAACAGCAGTCCTTCATGGCCAGCTCATCCAGAGCTCTGCACCACTCTGCTCCCACCAGCTTTCCCAGCAGCACCAGGAGCAGAGAGCAGCCCCTGGATCCCTGCTCCCCATCCCAGGCTGTGGACATGGCTCCAAAAGCCAGAATCCCATTTTCTCCCTCTGCACACCCACACTGTCACCACGGGGTTATGGAGAGGAGAGCTCACTCTGGGAAAGAGGCTGAAGCATGACGAGGGGAGATCATCTCTTCAGAGAAAATTTTATATTGCTTACGACTTACTGTCTGGGAACATAAAACAGTTTAAGCAGCCGACCCTAAATCACAGTGACAGCTCTACACTACCCACAACCCTCTGCTTACCCTCCTCCAGCTCCCCCCGACCTGTCTCCCCTCTCCTCCTCACTCGCCTGGTTCCAAACGCTCGCTCCTCCCGTGTCCTCGGGCGAGAAGCACACGCGTGTGCACACACACACACACACACACACACAGCGGACACGGAGAGGGGCCCGAGGCTGGAGGCCTGGGGGATGATGAGCTGCGTTTCCATCGCTGAGACGCGGACAAGTCGCTTCCCCGTGGCTGTCACCCCTCCCCAGTCCCCCCCGTTCAGTCCCGGTGCTCTTTGGGCCGGTGCCCGGGCACGGGGCGGGCGCGCAGCCCTCGCACGCACAGCCCGGCACGACCCGTGCCACGCAGCACCTCTAATCCCCGCTGACAGCCGGGCTGGGAGCGGGAAGCTACGGGATGCAGCTGTGGGATGCAGTAGGATGTTCGCCTCTCTCCCGTGTCAGAGCAGGGCAGTGGCTGCCTCCGTCCTGAGAACAGCAGAGCCCCCCGGAGGCGCCGAGGTCCCCCATGTCCTCAGCCCTCCCTGTTTAAGACACAGCAGCCCCCAAGTGCTCGAGGAGCAAAGCCGAGCCCTCCAGACAGGATGCATTTGGATCCGATGCCTGCGGTGGCCACAAGAGCCAGGAGGAGCCTGATCCTAGAGCATCCCCAGCACTGGGCACCGTTCCTAAGGGGGCATCACCCCGATCCTGGGGACCTCACCCCGATCCTGGGGACCTCAACCTCATCCTGGGGACCTCACCCCGATCCTGGGGACCTCACCTCCATCCTGGGGACCTCACCCCCTGCTGGGGACCTCACCCCCATCCTGGGGACCTCACCCCCATCCTGGGGACCTCACTCCCATCTTGGGGACCTCACCCCCTGCTGGGGACCTCACCCCCATCTTGGGGACCTCACCTCCATCCTGGAGACCTCACCCCCTGCTGGAGACCTCGCCACCATCCTAGGGACCTCACCTCCATCCTGGAGACCTCACCCCCTGCTCAGATCTGCTGATGGAGCTCTAGAAAAGGCCCCTTCAGGCTCGGAGCTCTCTCGGGATGGCGACCAGCGGGTGCCGACAAGTTGGGACGTGCTCACAGCTTAGCTGCTGCTTTGACCGGTTTTTTTTTTCCCTGCTTAAAATAAATCCCAGGTTTCCTCTTCCAAATCTGCTGAGCTGATGCTGCATGGGAAATCGTGAAATATTCCATGGCTACATGTTCCTCGTTGTTCTTAATCCACTTCTAATTAATGTCACGTGTGTCGCAGCCCTGAGCTGAGTGGCCGTGAAACACTATTGAGGCAACTTGACAGCAAACGGACTGGAAGAAAGTGACAGCAAAATCCGCGATTAAAGAGGAATGGCTCACAACTGCAGGGCTTAAAAATAGCACGAGGCAATTTCCTACTGATTTTGGGAAAAATAGCCACTGCCAGCAGCGCAGCACAGCCTCTGCCAGCACCACATCAGTGGCACCCTGACTCTCCCATGGGCCAGGCAGCCCCCACCAGCCCAGACAAAGATGATTCTTGATATATATTGTCTGACTTCGATATATTTTGGCTTGGTCTCTATATATGCAGCCCTTCCATGGATGCAGCTGCAGCATCCACCCGAGCGCCCAAGCTCCTGCCATGGGGTGCTCCCACCTCCTTCATGCCCCAGCAGCACAAGCAAAGCCCTGCAGCTTCTCTGTGTCATTTTATGGCCAAGAGTTTAAATTTTAAGGATCTTGCCAGGAAAAAAATATCCCTGAAGCTCTGACCAGAACTGGGGTGCACAACCAGAGGTCAGAGTCTTGGTGGGGAAGGCTCCACACCACAAAAACCTTCCAGCCAAAGCTGACCGCTAATCAATTCATTTTCTATTCAAAGTTACTGACTCAATAAAATCAGAGATTAATTGTGCTACAGTTATTAATCCACAAAAAGCTGAAAAGCTGGGCTTTTCAGAGGGACAGCAAGCTAGTGGGGTATTTTCTGAGGATTTAGAAAGGGAGCAGTTTTCTCTGGATTCGTGGGCCAGCACAAAGTTGATGTGCAGGGTCTGGGCACATGTGCTGCCTCTCACATGGCACCCACGGGTCTTTTCCCCCATAGAAGCTGGGGGTTTTTTTTTGTAGAAAAAGAGCATTTAATGAAACAGTGCTTTTCTGCCAGTTCCCAGTGGCAGGGGTAAATCCCTCCCCTTCTCAGCCCTCCAAACCCTGTGCCCAGGAGCCTCAAAGGACATCCCTGCATCCCATTCCTACGCCCCAACAGGAAGGGAGAAGCCTGGGAGTGAGCAGAGGGAAGGAAAATGTACAATTACCCGACTGAGCTTCTTCAAATTATTCCTGATCCCAGCCAACATCTTTAAGACATGAAAAAACCATTATATTTCTCCCACTGAGATTCCAGGTTATTCAAATCTGATCTGAAAAGCTATTTTTGTTCATCTTTGCTCACAGCTGAAGGGAGCAGCCGAGGCCAACGGAGCAGGAGGACTCCGTATGTTTGTCCTTCATAAATTCACAGAAGCTTAAAACCTGAACCCTGGTGCTGCTTGGGCACAAGGTATTGATCAGCACCTGGCAGATGCAGGGTCTGCCCCAGCCAAATGTTAAATCCCCTTTAGCACTTAGGCTGGGCATGGATCTGCCGCTGGGAAGTTTGGGAGACCGCGATGTGCCGCCAGTGTACCTGGTGATGGACACTGTGAAGTGGCTCCCATGCCAGCCAGATGCTGGCCTGTCCCTGCCAAATTTGTTCAAAAATTCCCAAGAGCAGGAGAGCAGCAAACTGCTGCAGGAGGTAAGGAGGAAACAAGAAAGAACAACTTTTCCTCTGGCATTGCTGGAGCAGGTCCTGGCAGGAATCAAGGCTGGGAGCTGCACCAAGGGCAGATGTGAGAATGTGCCAGCCCTGACCTTGTGGTGACACGACTGCTGCACCCCAATTAGTCGCAATTAGACCCTAATCCCACATGTTTGCAAATTATTTAAATCAATACCTTGGGATTATTGCAGACAAAGCCCTGCTGAACATCGCTGGAACGGATTGGCACCATTTGATGGGTAATGAACAGCGGAAAGGCTGTGACAGCACAGAGCAGTGGGGAAGGAGGAGGGAACCCAGCTGAGCAACGAGACACCAGAGCACACAGAGCAGGGTCATGGAAAAGGAACATGGCCCAGGATCACGGAGCAGCATCATGGAGTGGGATCACACACCTGCCAGGCTGCCCGTGGTGAGACCCACCAGTTCCCCTCCCTCTGCTGCTCTCCACCCCAAGGCATGGCTTTCCGAGGTGCTGCTCTGGGTGGTTTTCAGGAGTTGTCTCTCAGCAGGGCTCTCCCAGACCAGCCGAGAGCACAACCATGGACTCCTTGATCAGTGCAACAGGCGACAGCCCAGCCCAAGGCACCGTGACCCCAGCCCTGCAGGAGCCGTTCAAGGGGAGTGGGTTCCCTGCCAGCTGCCAAAATCAGGGAGTTCATCTGGCACCCCTTGTGAAACCCAAAATAATCCCACCAGCAGCTGCCAGCCCCCCCCGACTCCCAGAGCAGCCCAGACACCCCCAGGGTCCCCTTGTCCCCTGCTAGGGGCCCCGCTCTCTGCTGCAGGCCCAGTGATGCTGAAGCTGTCACAGCGATTTCTCTGCTCATCTCAAACCTTTCTGCTCCCAAACACGCATGGACAGACATTTCAGCGGATAATTGGGAAAACCAGGACCTTTCCCTTTGCAAGGAACTGTTGTTCCAGGGCTGTGTTGCCGAGGCGGGGGACAGCACCAGGAAGTCCCAGTGTGAGGGGGTGACAGCACCGGGCAGCCAGGGAGAGGGTCAGGGTACATAATGCCATGGGATATTGGAGAGGAAGAAGAGTTTATGACACAAATCTGCCCCAGGGCACAGCTGCCTCCAGGTGTTTTGGCCCTGCCTTGGCATTCGGTTTGGGGGAGCAGCTCAGCAGCCTCCAAAGCCAAGAAAAGTGGTTTGAGTTGGGCTCGGGGCTTGTGTGAACCCTTCTGGCAAAGGAGATGCCTGAACAGTGTGTCCTTCCCATGGACCCTGGCCAAAGGGCTATGAGCTGCTGTCAGCTCAGATTTGCCTGGGAAAGCAGAGCCTTGTGCTCCAAAGGAGAATGCTTCCTGCTGCCTTTCAGGGAGATGTGGGCTGGCAGAGCCCAGAGACAATGCTCTGGTAGCAGCGTACAGGAGCTGTTCTTTACATCCCATGATTTTTGCGAGACACTGGTAGAAAGGACTTTTGGGGAGAGCAAGGGATCAGGGCGTCAGTTCTGAAATGCTCCAGCTCAGCCTGTCCTGTGATGGAAGCCACAGAGATGATCCAGGATGAGGGGAAGCAGCAGCCCCCTGTCCATGCTCCTGCAGCCACTGGTCCCCATTTCGGGGTGGCTCAGCTCTTCCTGCTCATTCAGCACCAGACAGTGGTTTGATTCTCGAGGACTCTGAGAGCAAACTGAGATCGCTTGGGCTCTCTGGGAAATCACAGGCAGTAATTAAATCACTCGTGACCCAGTTGGATTAGAACTGGCATCTGCGGCACGAAAACGTCTTTCATCTATGAGCATCCTGTATCTAATCACCACCTTCACCGTGATTCCATACAGGACAACAAGGATCCGGGATCTGCCTTGCAAAATTGAACTTATTGCTAAGAAGCAATAATTTGTTTTTAAGTTGAGGGCTTTCTGGTGCAGAGCTAATGAATTGTAATGACACTGATTAGCATGTTTGCCAGCGACACTCCTCTGCAGCTTTGCTCCACGAGACGCCAGCGATCGCAGCCTGTGCAGGAAGAACAGATCCGAGGAGCCAGAGGGGAATGGGGAGACTGAGTGGTGGCTGGGAAACTGCCTTTGATGTAGCTGTAGATGTCAGCATGAGACAGAGATTCCAGCCCAGAGGAACATCCCATCTTTGTCTAACTCAATTATTTCATTTAATCCGTTGTCTTTAACCTCCCAAGACTCCCCCGGTGCTGACACGCCACGGGAGACCTGTGTTATCCATTCCTGTCTGTGGGCTGTGCCAGCCCTTGAGCAGGCAGCTGCTCACCCCAAGAAGGGGTGACTGCTCTTAGGACTGCAGGCAGAGGTATTTTCTCAGCACCTGAAGGTGCAGGTCTGGCCAGTGGAAGGCTCCTAGAGGAGTGTGATGAGGCAGGGCAGGGCTCTCCCAGCACCCCATCACCCTGCCAGCCCTGCCTGTGCCCTCCTGCCCATGTGCTGCAGCCCAGCCAGGAGCTTGTCCTGCACTTGTCCTCAGCTCGCTGGGGCAAGGCAGACAGGGCTGGTCCCCTTTGCATTTTGGGGGGACGCACATGGCACCAAGTACCCCCAGTGCCAGTGGCACGACGGGTGCAGAGGGGACACAGGAGTCGCATCAGTCCATTCCCAGCCACCCAGGGTCACTCCTCAGGAGGCTGGCAAAGGCTCACAGTGACAACTCTAGAAGTGACATTTTTAACCAAAAGTGCAGGGAAAGGTCAGCTCCGGCGGGAACAGGAGGGACAGGGAGGCACAGGGAGCAGCTGTTGCCTGCAATTTCCCCACATAAGCAGATCAGAGCCCTGTGCACACAGAGCAGAGCGCGTGGGGCCGACAGCACGGGGCTCCGGGGGTGCGACACTGGCAGAGGTCAGGGACGGTGCAGAAGCACAAAGAGTAGGCTGGCATGCTCCAAGATCCTTTGGCTCAGTAGGAAATGCATCCCTGGACAGCCTCCCATCAGGTCACAACCAGATCGAGGGGAGAAGCTGGAAGCTGCAGGTTGGAATTTATGAGCCCTATCCCCATTAAAATAGCCGGCAATATTTCCATCTGTCAGTAATGTTGATGAAGAGACCTGCTCCTTTGCATATCCCAGGCTTTACCCAAACAAAACCAACACCAGTCAGGGCAGGATTTGGCACACACATGACTATTGCCATGCTAGGAATTTATGGCTCCAGCCTGCCCAGTCTCTAGTAAGAGCAGGAGCAGGGAACCATATAATCTTTAAGGTCCTTTCCATCCCAAGGCACTCTGTGATTCTATGCAATTCCCTGGATTTGCTGCTAACGACAAACCCTCACAGCCAAAGGCTCAGGCGGAGCAGGTCAGCCATGGTGACAGGGTGACATTTCTGGGCACACTTCCCTGCATTTGTGCATAAAATCTGCAGCAGCCAGCTGGGCCCGGCCAGGTGAATGCTGGCAGATGGCACAGAGGGCAAGTGAGTCCTTGCCCTTGCACAAGCTCCTGCCCAGCAGCACAGCACCAGCACTTGCCAGCATCCCTGCAGCAGCCAACAGCTGAGAGGCCTCAGCACCAACATCTAAGGAGCATTTTGAATCAAACTCAGCACAGATACAGGAGAAGTGCACACCAGGAGTCTGGAGGGACACGGTCAGGTTGGCACCTGGAAAGCAGCATCCAGTAGCCCAGCAACTGACAGGTACTCCAGCCTTGGACACGCATGTCCCCGCTACACAAACCATGTACAGAACTCAAGAAAACACCCAAAAAGACAGAGCAGCATCAGCCACGCTTGCACATGGACAGACCCACATGTGTCCATCCCTCTGCTGCTGCAGCGTGGACTCTCGGGCCCCAAAACCACTTGAGGACTGGCAGTGACAGCTGGGGGAAGCCCTGCAGTTCAGGTAGACCAGCAAGGGACAGACGCCAAGGACAAAATACAGCATTTCTGATCTTTCCACGAGCCCAACAGAGCAGCGGTGCTAGAGCAAGGGCAGCCTTTGGGCAACCTTGACCTGCTGGGTGGGCTCCTACCTTGGGCTGCTGGCATCTTCCCCTTGTTTAGCTGCTTGAGGCGCTTCTGGTGGGACTTGCCGTTGTAGTGGATCTGCGCCTGTGCAGCTGAGTTGAGTTGGATGTTGCAGACCTCGCAAAGCGTGAACGACTGGTGCTTCTTCTCCCGCTTCATGCGCTGCTCGGGCTGGCTGGGTGGGCAGCTGGCCTCCTCTGCCAGCTGCACTGCACTCTCGGGGCTGTGGGATGGGCTCAGGGGTCGCTTCATGCCTGCGGGAGGAAGGACAGACCCACTGTGAGGACAGAGGGACAGGAACAGGTGCCAGGTGAGGCAGGAGAGCCCAACACAGGTCCCACGCCTGTGGTGTGTCTGATTCTGGGGGGATCCCTGAGCAAGTGCAACAGCGTTTGGGCAAGACGACATGAGCAGCAGCATTCCCAGGAGGTTAGTGCTGGAGTAGAGAAGAACACACTTCTTCCAAGTTTCCAGCTCTAGACGACACTCCTTGTGTCAGGTCAAGTCTCTCTGTTCGCTCGTGGGCAGCACTGTGGGTTGACCCGAGGCAGAGCTAGGATGGAACCAACTCTCTGCAGGCAAGAGATTCAGCTGGCAGGACTCGTGTACGGTGAGGGTGTCCCAGAGCCCGTCCCCACCACGGCAGCAGAACGACTGGCAGTGACACCATCGGCCACCAGCAGGTGCCTGTCCTGAACACAGGGCGCTGTGGGACCAACTCGCAGCAGGAGCTGGAGCCCCAGACCCACCCAGCAACACCACAGAGAAGAGCTGCCCATGGAGGGCCTGGGGTCAGCTGGGGACAGCCCTCCAGTGGCCTTTGCCTTGCAGGGACACTGTTCCTGCTGCCCGACCCCGAGCTGGGAATCGATGGGACATCCAGAACAGCCTCGGAGGCGCGAAGGTCACCCGAGCCCTGTGATCCAGTTACCACCTTGGAGCTGCCAGCTGCGGCTTACAAATACCCGCAGGCACGCCAAGGGGCCAAGGCAGGAGCCGGGGTGTCTGTGGGTGGCCAGGCAGGACCCAAGGGTGCCCTGCAGGGATGTCCCCGGCATCCTCGGCAGGGCTGCACGGGCACAGTGAGGGGCTCAGTCTCCCGCACGCTCCTCGGGCAGCAGGGACCGCACGGGGGGCTTTGGCTCAGGAAATGGGGTATCCAAAACCCCGCGTGGCCGCCCCCCGGCACTCGGCATCCAGCAGGCTGCGAGGGTTCGGTCCTCGGGCCCGCCGGGGAGTCGGGGGGGTCTCGGTTCGCTGCAGCCCCGGCCGCGGCCCCGCGGTGGCGCCGCCGATCCGCGCCGGTCCCGGGAGTGGGACCCGCGGCGGGCGGGAGCCGGGACCGGGGGAACGACGGGGACCGGAGGAACTGCGGGGACCGGGACAACTGCGGGGACCGGGGGAACTGCGGGGACGGAAACAGCGTGGAGGAGACGGGCGAGGACCGGGGGAACTGCACGGACCGGGGGAACTGCGAGGACGGGAACAGCGTGGAGGAGACGGGCGGGGACCGGGGGAACTGCGGGGACCGAGGGAACTGCGGGAACAGGGGGACAACGGGGAGAGGGGACAGCGGGGACAGAAGGCAGAGCGTTCCCCGTTGCAGGGCGGGGGTGCGCTGCCACGCACCCACCCACCGGGTGAGCACCCCTCTCCCCAGCGGGTCTGCGCCCCATCCTGCGCCTTCCTGCACCCCGAAGGCGGCCACGAGTGTCTCCATCAATAGTCCCGTTTAGCCAAAAGGAGAGGGAGGTTTTCCCACTAGCTGTTAACACAGCCGGAGGCCTTTCCCAGGATAACCATTAGCAGAGCAACCGGAAAACAGATCTGGGAGATGATCAGCACCAGGAATGTGAGACGGGGCCTCAGGGACTCAGCGGGACACGCGGCACGCTGGTGGGGACACGCCAGCCGAGGCAGGTCGCCGGGTGCCCTTGGCATGCTCCCCCTCCCCGGGTATTTTTAATGCAATTACATCCCGGGACGCAGAGCTAAAATTGGAACATTATGTGGACAAAGTATCCCCAAAGTCTCCCTCGTCTTTAAAACGGGCACTGCTGTTGCTCTGATTAGGCAGCAGCTCCTGTACCGGCTCCCGGGGCAGCGTTGGAAGGTCTGTTCTAATTGCACACACACTTGTTGTCTCATTCACTTAATTTCTTCTGTGCCTGTTCTGCTTCTCAAGTGTCAGGGCCACAAACTGGGTGGCTCGTGGCTGGGACAGGTCACAGGACAGGTCATGGCACGTGTGCAGGGTGGCAGTGTCCTGACTGATGGCTACTTTGGGGCAGATTTCACCTTTTCAGCAAAACGTTGAGGAACTTTTGGCCGGGGGATGGGGGGCTGTTACCTTTCACAGGAGGGAAACTAAGGCAAGGTGAAGGTTCAGGGACACCTCCAGGGTGACTCAGGGGCTCTGAGCCAAACCCAGCTCTGAACTCAGGGTCACTCCTTCCCAGCTCCACCACCCATCCCACCCCAGGGCAGATGAGGTCAAGCTTTTGTCTCCTCCATGCAGGAGGATCACAAGCAGTTGCAAATTTTTGGGTAGTCTTCCCAAGGATTCTCCTGGATGGGGGAGATGAGCTGCCACTCCCCCACCACTGCTGATCAGCACCAGTGACACCTCCCAGGACCCTGATGACAGCCTGCCACCTGCACTTCTTGCTTTCCTTTCTCTCGGAGCCAAGGGCTCTGCTGGCCTCACAGGGGATGTCTTTTTGGCTGATTTTTTGAAGGAGATCCATGCTGGGCCATCCTTTACTCAGCTCCTGAATGCAAAGCAAACTCCAAAAACCACAACTTCCTGCACAGGCTGCAGTCACTGGAAGTAGCTCTGTGCTCACACACTGTGCTGAAGCAGCATCCCACAGCATCCCACAGTATCCCACAGTATCCCACAACATCCCACAGTATCCCACAGTATCCCACAGCATCCCACAGTATCCCACAACATCCCACAGCATCCCACAGCATCCTACAGCATCCCACAGTATCCCACAGCATCCCACAGCATCCCACAACATCCCACAGCATCCCATAGCATCCCACAGTATCCCACAACATCCCACAGTATCCCACAGCATCCCACAGCATCCCATAGCATCCCACAGCATCCTACAGCATCCCAGAAAATCCGCTGGCTGGGCATGAGATACATCAGTGAGGCAGTGGGGTTCTGGCCAAGCTACAAAATCCTGATGAGAGAGAAGATTTGATGCATGTCAGGTCCTTTCTCTCATTTCCTGTATTCTGAATAACCTGAGGGCAGACCCAGAAAGGCCACCCTGAGCACAGGGAGTGCTGTTATCCCAGCCTGGACAGAGATATCCATGCACATGCAGCCTGAACATCTGTGCAGGAATGTTCTCTCAGTGTCCTACCCCAGCAGGGACCCTCATGCTCCCTCCTGCCATCAGCACCAGTGTGTGTCTCAAGGGACTTTTATTTGTCCTGAACTCAACAGAGCTAACACAGAACCAGAACCTTCCCCCAAGTCAAACTGCCTTTGCCACAGAGCTGAGGGGACCTGGCAACAGCTGATTGGGAGATCTCTCCATTCAGTGATATGGGATCAGGGAAAACACCAGCTGAACAGAAGGTACGTGAACTTTAACAGAGCAAGAAATCTGAAGGAAAAAAATAATCTTACTTGAGTTCACTAGGTTACATTCTACTGAATCCACCTTCCTTTCCTCCAGCTGAGTACACACAACAGTAAATAAAAGCAGCAGAAGTAAAAGGAAGTGTTGGTATGAAAGTGGCCACCAGCAGTTGTCACAAAATTCCCTTGAACTCCCTAAGGACAATTTCATGGTCCCTATAATGACCCTCAGATAAGCCAGAGCTGCCACAACACCTCACCCAAGCACAACTGAAATCACTGCATCCCATCACCTCAGGGTTTGCACCATTAAGCAGCTCTGTGATCCTGCCACTGCCATGCAGGGTTCCTGGCTGTGCCCCCCTCCAGAACCACCAGGGAACCCCAGACCCCCTGCAGCAGCAGCAGCAGCCCCAACCATCCTTCCTCCTCACAGACCCCTCACCACTGGCACAGGCGATTTCCAGCCCACCCACCCGTTTGGGCTCAGCACAAAGCAAGGCAGCACCTGGTGCCCCGGGCTGGCACAGGAGGCTCCTACCTGGTGCTGGTGAAGGGAACGCCGAGCCCTGCCCTTGGCACCGCCGAGCCCAGCCGGCTCCTGCCCTTGTGGCACGGCCCTCAGGGCACCGCTGCCGCCCCTATGCCTGGAGAGCTGCAGACACCTGTCTCATATTTCAAGGAGCATTTCAAATGCGGTTCGATCGCCACTAAATCAGCCCTCATCAGCAGCCTCCGGACGAGAGCCGGCACGTCCGAGTTGGTGCCTGTGGCTCAGCAAAGTTCCCAAAGAGCCCGGAGCGTCACGCGGGGCAGCGGGCGCCAGCTGGCAGGGGGTGGCACTGGAGGAGCCACCTTGAGCCAAGAGCAGGCTGATGCACCTGACAGCAGCTCTCAGTGACAGGGGAGATGGGGGAATGGGGCAGCTTTCCGGGCTGCCTCGGTGGTTGAGCCCGGAGAATTCCCTGTGTAACTTCATAAAGAGGCACTGGCTGCTGGTGGAGGGATGAGAAGGCTCTGGCCTGGCTGCAGTGAGCACAGGGGGCTCTGCCCTGGACGTGGAGGCAGCCCAGGGGACCTGCTGTACCATCAGGAGATGCTTCAATGTCCTGGCCTGAGAGCTGAGCAGATCCAGGCAGAGCACAGGTTTTGGAGGCGCCTGGCCATGCCTGCAGCACTTGCAGCATTTCATAACACTGCATCAAACCAGCTGCCCCCCCAGCCCTGACATATGCTCCACTAATGCCAGAGCAAGGCACATTTTAGGATCAGCCCGTAAACCATGCGTTGTCAGAGCAAGGATTAGTGTGAGCTGCCTCTCAACTGCAGGCTTTCTCCTGGCACAGGGACCAGGGCACACACAGGGCTCAGACCACCCTCAACCCCCCCGCTCTGAATCCCCCAAATGCCCGGTTCTTACCCTCAGATGCTCTCCAGGGTTCCCCTCAGCCCCGTTCCCACACGCTGGAGGGCAGTGGGACATCTTGCAGCCTCCCGGGAGGGCAGGGAGCAGCACACGGAGCACGGTGCCGCTGCGCCTGTCCTCTCCTTTGCACACCAAGATCATTAACACCGCAGGGCTGCGTGTCCCCTGAATCAGCAGATCCCAGCCCTGCTCCCGGGCAGCGAGGACAGCTGAAACCCAGCAGAAGGAGATGCCATGAAGGGAACAATGCTGCTTCTCTGCAGCGGGGCAGGGAATGTGCCCATCTGCTCTAGGAAGCAAAACCTGGGCAGTGCCACCTGCTCTCAAACCAGCAGGGAAAAGAGCAAAGCAAACAGAGGCAGGGAATGTGACATTCTGTCCCAGGGTTCAGCTGTAGGTGTGACCACAGTGCAGGGAGCAGTGGGAGAGGAAGGACTGAGGCTCCAGGATTCATCGCCCCCACTGGCCGTGCACCCCCAGCCTCTCCTCTGGATGAGGAGAACCTGGCAAGATCACAGCATCCTTCAGGATTCTTGTGGTCAGCACAAAGATTAGGGCAGAGCCACATCTCACAGAGCCACTGTGTTCTCTTGGGAAATAAAATACAGAGAACCAGGTGATGCACAGAGAGAGTCTGAGCCCTGGCAGCACCTCGTGCTCCCCTCGCTGTTCACTGAAAGCTGCCACAGAAATGTTTCCAGAGAAGATGGTTTTCCACAAGTGCAGGATCCAGAATGAGATCCAGGCCAGCTCCTGGGGAGCTGCCACCCCCACTGCAGGCACCCACAGCCAGGTCAGCAGTGGTGCCACTGGAGGCACAACGCCACAAGCATCATGGTGGTGGCACTGCCAATCCCCTTCACCCACCCACATGTTCCTGTGGCAAAGGTGAGGACACCCACCACGAGCACTTACAGTGATGAGCAGGGTTCCAGCAGGTCCCACAGCAGAGGTAGGCATGGTCATCCCTCCCAGCTCCCCTCACTCCCACATCTGCATCAGGAGCTTTTCAGGGCAGAAATTGGCTATTAAGTGAATTTGTGGAGAGCTGCTGGCTAACAGGAGACCTCCAGTTGAAGCTGGAGCTCTCAAAGGCTCCTCTATTACAACGCAAATTAAATATTTGATAGTGCTAAGCAAGTGACATTTGCAGTCTGGTCACGCCAGGGGTATCAGATAGAGATATTTGCAACGGGATCTGTTTAAATCCATGTAGTGCTTTGGATCCGTCCATCAAAACAAGCCCAGAGCTTTATTAAAATCAATGTTATCAAACACCCTGCTGGGGGAGGCTCTGGAGCCCATGTGGTGGGGCTGGGGCGCAGCTGAGCCCTGCTGAGCTATGAGGCTGCAGTACTGTGCAGCTTTAGAAGTGATTTTTCTTTAAAATTTAAGAGTAGCAAGACACTTATCCCTACCTGCAGCTGTGGGAGGGAGATACGTTGCAGCAGAAAAAAGGGAAAGCACTGACCCAGCCCCATATGGAACCTGTTTTCAATCAGATCTCTTATATATGAGAGATTTCTGCTACCTGACACCAGATCAGACGTGCTCCCATGCCAGGTCCATCCGACACATGCTCCAGAAACTGCCATAAAGTTGTTCAGTGTGACAAATGCCTGATTCCCTTCCCCAGCTCAGCAAGGCTGCATGGAAACACGCTTTGTCAAAGTATAACAAAACTACTTTCATTGCCTTCCCTAAAAAAGGGCTTGGAAACATAAAGGCTGAAAAAGGACTTTCTGCATCTGTCACATGAGATGTGACAAAGTGACACAGAGTCCAGGCAACTTGTTGACAGTGAACGCCCTTCACGGACAGATTTGGGGAAGATTTCCTTACCAGCACATGGCTCGGTCCCATCAGCTGTGGTGGGAGGGGAGGCTCCTGAGCACAGTCCCAGGACTGCTCTGGGTCTGCCCTTGGCCCAGAGCTCTGGGAAGATGGGTCTAGGGACAGCTGGACACCCCAAAATGGCTGGGGGGCCACCCCACTGCCAGCCCAGTCTGCCCCAGTTCCGTGGTATTTATCATGGTGCTGAAGCTCCCAAACCTCCCAGCTGCTGGGAAAAGTTTGTGAAAACGTCTCGAGCTGAAAGGCAGATGACAAGTAAAAAGAACCCCGAATTTATTGTTTTCTCAGAATTTAGAGTGGGAGGAAGGAAAATGGGACGACCCATGATTTTTTAATGCCTGCAGTTGGCAGCTCCATATTTAATGTGACAGCATCCCTTTAAGAAAAATATGTTCATACACAAGAAAGAAAATAAATTGGCAAAGCAATTTGCTTTCAAGCTAGGGTGACAATTCCCCACTCAGACGTTTTGCTGCAGCCTGGGGTGAGCCGCAGTGGCCGGCACTCCATGCTGAGCAGGGGTCGTCTCAGAGGTTAAGGATGCTTCACTGGGTGACAAGCCCATCTGGGAGCAGTAATTTATCCCAGAGATGGTGCAAAGAAAGAGTGGAAGGAATAATTTATTGTGTGTGAGGCAACAAGGAGACTGTGCTGTCATGTTACCACACTGACAACTCCCCGACACAAACAGAGATGCTTGTTACGGAACCTGAACCCACACGATCAAAGGGGCTTCTGCATTTGGGGTAGGAAGGGATAAAAAAAGACAGGAAGAAAGGAAAAGAAGAGCTAAATCAAAGCCTTGTTGCCATTTCTTATGAAAGAAACTTGTGAGAAATGCTCTTTGCAGAGCAATTAGTCACCAGGATCTGAGGCAAGAGCCCAGCAGGACCCACTGCTGCCGCCCTGGGGCTGGGGAGGAGCACCCTGGAGTGGCTGAGAGCAGAGCAGAGCAGCCTGTGGGGGCACATGAACGAGCTGGCAGCACCAGCAGGAAGAACTTGTCTGATAGGGGACAGCACGATGGCACCAGAGCCATTGGGAAGAGAAGTATCAGAAACCAGGGTCCAAACCCATCCCTCCCTCCTGCATTGCCCTCTGTTGAGGGTTGGGGCTCCCCAGAATGATGCTGCACGCCCAGCACCTGATGCCCCTGCTGACAGTGGCAGCTCTGAAGTCAAGCCCTTAAAGCCTTGAGCTTGGTGATGATGGTGCCACACCCAGGGGTGGCACAAAATCCCTCAGCCCCCCGAGGTGCTGCTGAGGGGTCCCCAAGAGTGATGGGAGTGCAAGGGTCTTGTCCAGAACCGTGCTGCAGGAGCATTGGCCTTCAGCATCAGTTCACACCTTGAAACCCTGACTTGTCTGTGAACACCAGGATGCCAGAGCTGACAGGCAGGGAAATGAAATGAGACAGATGATAATGAATTGCCCACATCCCTCAGTGTCTCCTGGATGTGGAGTAATGAAGTTATACATTGCTCACTGGCTAGAGGACAGAAAAGAGTTTCAGAGCTGGGGTTTAATCAGCTCAGTGACAAGCATGGCCTGGATTCGTTCCCTCCTCTCACCACGGTTTGGTGTCTCCACTCCTCTCCCAGCTCCTACCAGCCCCAGGAATTCACTGCCTCGCTCCTGCAGCACCAGGATGAAGCTGCAGGAGCCCAGTCGCTGCAGTGTGAGAATCCTGTGCTGTGCTGGAGGTCATCGATGTCAGGAGAGAAGCACGTGTATCCAATTAGACTGGGAAACCTCTGCTCCCAGAAGGGCAGAGGGCAGCGAGTGTTGGCTGGCGGTGCAGGTGGCAGCTGGAATATTTATTTGGGCAGCACCATGAATGTTATTCAATGAGCTCGGGTGGGGTCAGCGTTCCGGTTTGAAAGGAATTCCAAAATGAACTAATGAAAAGTTACTTATCTCCCTGCCATGAAGACAGCCCCACTTCTGCTCCCTCCTGCTCACTGATGCCGAGCAGGAGAGCTCTCCCTGCTCCCTCTCTGTGCTCACCTGCCTCCCACACGTGCATGACACTGCCATCGCTGCCGCGCTGTCACCGCGGCGGCTGCCACGCTGTCACCAGAGGGTACCTGGCACAGCGGGGAGACAGAGCTGCGCTGGGCACGGCCCACATCGACTGCACGTCTGACCCGTGAGCAGCACGGAGCCACGGCTGGGGCAGAGGCTGTTCCTTCCCTAGGGTATTCCCAGGATGAAGCCTGGGAGCTGCTGCTCCTCCAGCTGGGCTCCGGACGCAGCCCTGCGCTCCGTGCTGCCCGCCAGCAAATTCCAGGCGATGGGAAACGTGGTGGCGAGGCGGCCCGGGCAGAGGGGCTGCTGACAGGTCCGTCTCCTGCCACACAGAGCAGCCCATCCGTGCCAAGGGTCCAGGCATGTCCCTGCGTGGGCGTAGTGCCAGGTCGCAGCCAGGATAGGAGAGGCAGCCAAGGCACGGCCCTGAGAGCTGTCTCGGGGCTGCACTGGGGCCGGGATCCCAACGGGAAGCCCCGCAGTCGCCAGCCCATTGCCAGGGCTCCCAGCTCCCCAGGGCGTGCGGGGGACAGCGGCGTGAGGCTCAGCTCCGCTGGCAGCTGGCGAGAGGTGGAGGCGTTGCTGTTATGAAAACATGCGAGGGCTGTGTCTGAAAACATTGTGAGGAGCCAGCTCCATAAATAGGCCCTTTATGGCTCTTCCCTGTGCTGAGACAGGGCTCTTTCACACACACTTGGCTCCGGCACGGCGGGTTAAAACAGCCCTGTGTCGGCTGGGGGAGACTGAGGAGCAGCGGCAGACGGGACACTGAGGCACGGAGCCACCCGGCTCAGCTCCATCACCCCTGAGCAGGGGGTGCTACCACGGCACCAGCACCCACGGAACGGCAGCCCCTGTCCCTCGGCAGGAGCTGCGATGCCCGTGGGAGGACAGAGAGCAGGACAGTGACAGTGCTGTCACAGGACACGGGCAGCAGCTGCTCCGCTGCCACCACCCCCGCGAGCAGCGCGCCCCGGCGCCGCAGCACACGGCCGCGATTAATCAATGGGTTCATCAGGGAGTTGTCATTAATTGAGCAGCTCCTGTGGCCATGGAGCCCAATGGTCCGTCTGGTGTCCGAAGCCGTGAATGCAGCAGCAGCAGCTCTTCACTGCTTTCGGCCACATCCATTTAACGCGATGACAGCTCAGTTTGTGCCCCCTCAGCAAACGTCCCCCGGTGTGGGAGCGCTGGTGACTAAAGCAGCGGGTGAACGATTAATGACTCAGCGCATAATTTTGCTCATTTTGTGCCTTTTTTTAGCGCGGGGCGGACAGAGCTCACACAGCAAACTCTCGCCAGGCACCGCCACCGCTCCCTCACAGCGTCCCAGCCCTGGGCAACCACCTGGGGCTGGGGATCTTCTTGCAGTCAAGCATCTGTTTGATGTGGTTCTGCCAGGGAAAACGGGGAGAAAAAGCTGGAAAACACTGTCAAGAGCTTCGGCTTGTTCTTCATTCTCCCTTTTATTGTTTCCTTTCTGACCTGGCAAAAGGCAAGGGGAGAGGAGCTGGGCAGCCCCGGCAGCCCCGGCTGCGCAGCTCACACTGCACTTGGCGCTGACCTGGCAGCTGCCTTATCAAGAGCACTGAGCTCTTGTCTTGGCGGTAACTGATGTCTGCAAACACCAGGTGCCGGCTTGAATTAAGCAGCTCTTTGAGCTGGAATTGTGCTGAACACCCAGCGCTGGGGTGAACGCTGCCGGAGGAATCTCTGCCCGGACCACGTGCATCAGCCCGAGGACCATGTGAATGGCTGCATCCCTCAGGCTGGGGACAGTGACAGGGACGTGCCAGCAGTTTCCTCTCATCCTTACAGACAGGGCAGCCACAGCACAGCAGCCGTACAAGTGCAGAAATCCGACATGTGAGAGCAGGTCCAGCTTTGGGTGACTCCGTGTCCGGCAGCGCTGACCTGGCTGTCGGCGTGTCTGCAGCTCCAGGTGATCCATGCAGGAGCAGAGAATGGGGTCAATGTCCTTGGCACTGCCACTACACCTGGATGGATCCCCCTCCATCCAGGGGGATGAGCTGAGCCACTCACAGGTTCCCCTATGCCACCTCCCCTGTGCATGGATCTGTGCAATCACACAACCAACGTGACCAACACAACCAGTGCCAGCCGCCAGCTGCTCCCATCTCCCACGGGGAGCTGTGGCTGGTGCTGGCAAATGGTCACCCAGTGCCACCAAACCCTCTCATGGGCTCAGAGCGACACAGCCCCAAAGCAGTTTCAGGGGTGGCAGCCCCAGCCATCACAGAGGACAGAGAATTGTCACCTCCCTAAAGCAGCTTTGTCTTTGCTTTCTCTTTAATGATTTCCCAGCTGCTTCCCCATTTCAGCCGATAATGGGACTTCACTCTCTATCTGGGTCTGAGAGGCGCTTGCCTTGTTCAGGCTGGAGAAAATCAATTCCCCTCTCACTCAAGTCTTTGCAAGACAGATGAACTGAAGATCGTGCCTGCCTGAGCAAAATATTTATTCAGTCTGGGAACAGATTTACTTTTGAACCTTCTATAAATACAACTGAGGGCCCCCATTTAATCCCTTACCAGAAGACCTAATTTTATTTGTTTTATGTTTTAAAGAATTCTCCCTTTTCCAACGCTTTGTCACCAGGTGAAGAAAGGCAGGATTTTTGGCACTCAGCTTGGTAGTGGGCATAGCCAGTGCCTGATCCCACTGCAGGATGAGACTCAGTGGTGAGTGTGAGACCTCTGCACTGCCGGGTCTGGGTTCTGCAGGATTTCCTGCTCTCTGTTACTGATTTACACCCATCAAAGCTCTACTGGAGCCAGGGCAGGCAGGGAGAGGCCGAATCCTCCACAGAGGCGTCTTTGTGACCCTGCCTGCCCTGCCCACATGAGGATCCCTGTGCTGGGGGCAGAGTCGCTGTCTCAGCAGGGCCATGCACAACCTTCTGCAGCCCCTCGAGACCTGAGACCACCTTCCAACAGACCCATCACCCCCATCTGCATGAGACCCCCAGACCAGACACACTTTGCTCCACCCACAGCCAAAACAGGCTTTGAAGGAGCAGCTGTTTATGGGTGATGCAGCAGACACTTCACCACCAACCTGTGCCCCTCCCCATCACCCTCCCCATGGGGTGACACACCTAGTAGGATCCTCCAAGGATCCTGCATCCTGCCCTGCCTGCATTATCTGTCACTCCACAGCCAGCAGTCCCTCAGCTGGGGCTGCAGGACGGATTGGGGGTCCCACCACTGGCAGGAGAAGGAAAAGCTCCTTGGCCAGCCAGGGCTGGGTGAGTGGTGGGGAGCTGCTCCCAGGGCACTCAGGGGCATCCTGCCACCTGCCAGCATCTCACTGTCACACACCACTGTGTTCTTGCCAGAGGGCTTGCCCAAGTCCTCAGGAGGAGAAATGTTCCCAAGGACAAAATGAAAAGCTTTCCCAGCACCAAGCAGGTGCCAAGAGCCAGCAGGTGCTGGAGCTGATTTTCTGCCATGAGAACCCACCTTGGCACTTCCCTGGGCCAGAGCCCCATGCCCATGGGAGCAGCACTGGCACTGCAGCAGGCCAGCATTGGAGGTGCAGGTGGCTGCTGGGTGCCTGTAAATCCCTTTGACTCATCCTCTGCCTAAGTCAGCATTGGTCAGCACTCACCCTGCCCCAAGATCCTGGCACTTCTTTGTGCCTTCCAGTGGTTATGGAGCACACAAGTCATCATCTCCCTCCACATCTGGCCAGGAAGGCGAGATTCTGGCACAGGTGTGAACCCTGCAGTGCCAGTCCCAGGTCTCCCCCTGAGCTCCTGCACAGACCCAGGATGGACAGACCCCAGCCTGGACAAGGGAATTGCTATTTTCCCAGCTGGCATATCCCCAGCCCTTGGAAGACTCCTCCAAAGGCACAGCATGCTCTACACCACAACTGGCTCACATATCTGACACACTTATTAAATTGTTATGACACCTGTTGGCTAATTACCTCCTCTGGAAACCAGAGGCCACATCAATTTGACATTGACCTGTGCAAACCTGCATCCCTACAGATGTTGGCCGGGTCTGGGGGGCTCAGTTGGGCTCGGGGGAAGTGGGAAACATGTCTCTGTGGAAGTGTCCCTGGCTGGGGCTGCTGCCCCATCCCCCAGCAAGGTGGGGACTGGGGAGCCCAGGAGCCATGGAGAACCCCCTGCATCAGAGGCCTGGGGTGCCAGCACTGCCCTTCCCGCACCCTCCGCCTTCCCGAGCACAGATTAATCTGGGAGAGCTTTAATCCGCTAAAGCCCTTTCGTAACAGCCCTCAAAAATAAGCCTGGAGAGTTCCTAATACTCCTTGAAAATTTGGTGTTGGGATATTTATAGGCTCCAGCCTTGCGTGAGACGAAGCACACCCAGCTCCGAGGTGGAGGAACCTGCTCGGGGGGGAGCCACTGCCTGACCCCAGCTCTGCCCCCCAGCCCGGCCAGCAGCCGCTCTGTGCCACTCCCAGTCTCCTGCTGGCTCCCTAACAAGCTTCCCTTGTTTGGGATTTTTATGTTTGGTTTGTTTTTTTTTTTTCCTTACGAGCATTTCAGGCTCCTCAGAAGAGGCTCTAGCCCGGCGCACAGACGGGCTCTGTGCCTCCAAACCCTTCAAAGAACGCAGAGCAGCAGCGCTTCCGACCAAGACAAACAGCAGCGACCGCCGCGCCCCCTGGGCACGCGGCCGAGGGGGCCAGGGGCAGCAAATCACACACGGTAACAGAGAAAGTTCAGAAAATAACCCCAAAGCCCCCAAAAATGCGACAGAAATTGCCCACATCCACAAAAACAGGAGGCTAGGGTCCTGCTCTGCTGGTTTCCACCACCATTGGCATCTCTGTCACATTGGTCCTGGCACATCCAGGGCAGCATCACAGTGGCACCTGCAAGAGCCAAGTGGCAATTGGCAAGAGGCAAATCATTGGTTTCCACGTCTCTCCTGCTCCAACAGGTAAAGGGGAAAAATATCCTCCAAAAAGCTCTCAGCCCTTCGCCACGTGGTTCTACAAAGACGTGACCAAAAATGTCCCCAGGGCAAAATTCTCACAGCTTCAAGGCAGCAGAGCTCTCAGAGAACTGGGAGGTGATAAAAAGATGAGAACCCCTTCTGACCTTACACAAAAACCCACCCCTCATTCAACAGCTCCTTCATCCCCCTGATGCAGAGCAAGACCCCGTGGCCAGATATCAGAAGGAGAAATACTCAGACTGGAGAGATTCCAAACAGAGAGGCCCCAGCTCATCCCCTGACTGGTGAGCACAAGGCAGAGGAGTGAGCAGAGCTGGCACAGAGCTGCCAGGATCAAACCTGCTGGCCAGAGGAATCCAGAACCTCACCATAGGAAGCAGCAGGGATGCCCAGTTCCCTCAGCACCCTGAGCTCAGCCGCTGCTGCCTGACCAAGGTCCAGCAGCTGGGGCAGCTCCTGACTCCAGGCAGACACAGGCACAGATTAGGGCTTCACCTCACAATGTTTCCTTTGCAATTTCCCAGTGATCCTTCTTATCAACTAATTAAAAAATTTCCATAATTAGGCCAGGGAAAATCACGACTCGGGAACGTTCCCATTTCAAAGCAGCACAGATTTGTTTGGTATCAAGGGCTCAGAGCCCTCACCAGAGCCAGGTTCCCCCAGAACCCTCCCTGATGACTGGGACTCATCTGGGCCCACCCTTGCAGGGCCCCACAGCCCCAAGCCCACCACCAGCCCCTCTCCCTGGCACCCTGCCAGGGTGAATTCATCCTGGGGAAAAGACTATTTACATTGCAGGGGGGAAAGTGGTGGGTTTTTTTAAAAAACCCCACAAGGGGCCCTCTGACAGCGAGGGATTCTCCCTGCCTTCAGCCCCTGCAAAGTCAGGAGCGCTTGGGGAAGCTCCCACACTGTCCCACAGACATGCAGAGCAAAGCCCCTCTGTGCCCACAGCCCAGTGTGCCTGTGCCAGCCCTGCTGCCATGGCCAAGGTGCAGCCAGGCTGGGCATCCTGATGCCTCTGAAATACCAACACCTGCATCAGGGGAGCACCAAGGAAGCCCCCATGGGACCTGGGGCATCCTCTGCCAGCAGAGCAGCTCATGGCTCCTAAATCTGCAGCTTCCCTTTGATGACTGGCAAGTAAATTGTTGTATTTCTAAGAGAAATGAAGCCGTTTTTACAGTGCAGCTGCAGCCTGGGTTTCCTTGAGAGCACAGACATAATTCCTGACAGGGGCTTTCTGACACAGAAATTATGGCACTATTTTGGAGGGAATCTCAGAGCATCATACTAAGAAACAGCCTTTGTACATCACAATATCGTTGCTAAATTGACAAATAGACCCTCATGGGCTTCATTATTCTGCTCCGGGTGCACATTTTTGCATTTTTATCATCCCTAGAAATGATTAAAGAGCTGCAGAACTGAGGGCTCTGGCTTTGGAAAACTCAAGCTCCAGTCCTGATCAAGCTGAGGAACAGGAGAAGCAGTTGGAAGGGCTGCAGGGCTCAGAAAGGGAATTTCTGCCCCTGTATTGTGTAAGTCTGGCACGTTTTGGGGACTGTCTGGTGCTTCCACAGCAAGTTTGCTCTTCACCCTGGAAATTCACCACTGTAAAGCAATGTGACTGACATATCCAGAGCTGGATTGGGAACATTCGTGCAAAGGTCCTTGTTCAGTCGATGGCAGACTCATAAAAATGCATCAATCTCCCCAGAAACATTAGATAAAAACCAAACAAGAGAAGATCCCCAGAAATACAACAATTAAGAGCCCAAAGGCCAGTGTTCCTTTACCAGCCACCAGATGTCTGAGGATGCTGTGGCAATGATCAAGGGCTATTTTTGGGGTTGGAATGGCTGTAGATGGCCACAGCCAGGAGAGCTCCTGGTGCTGCTCTGCTGGGGCCACAGCATCGCTCCGAGCTCTGTACATTCCTGCCAGCCCAGGGGGATGAACAGCAGGCAGGTGCAGGCAGGGTGAGCTGGGGCAGCTCTGCTTTGTCCCTGTCCCTGTCCCCATTGGCACACTGACAGGAGCCTTGTCCTGGGGCAGCTGGGAACGCTAGGCAGAACATGATCCCCCATAAACAGTGCAGACAACATCAGCCAGGCAGGTGGGGAGAGACGGGATGGGATGGGATGGGATGGGATGGGATGGGATGGGATGGGATGGGATGGGATGGGATGGGATGGGATGGCTGCTCTGAGCCCACTGGCAGTGCACACTCCAGCAGGATGGTACCTCCTCACCTGAGCAGCCAGACCTCAACCTTCACCTGCCATGGCCAGGACATGCAGCCTTCCACAGTCCAGCACTGGGGTCCAAGCCTTGAGGCCAGTGAGCCACCAGCCCTCAAAAATATTTCTTACTCTTGGGATTATTAAATCAGCCTCCTGATTTCTCCATGCAGAGGCTGCTGCTCTTTCACAGTCAAACAGCACTGGGGCAGTGAGGGATCTGGAGCCCCAGCCAGGCACGATGTGAGCTCAGGGATGGGAGATCATGGATGAGAGCTC
>VZSR01003818.1:516004-527581 GCA_013398615.1 Brachypodius melanocephalos
AATGCAGAGCCTGGCTCTGTGCATTCACAGACAGAGCCACATCCAGGGTCACACCAGCCTTTTTTCCCAACACACGTGGCAGATTATAGAGCAAGCACGAAATCCACAGCATACGGAATTGTCACCCTGCCCTGAACTCTGCATATGGTGAGAGAGTTTCTGGTTGGCAGAATCACACTGGCAGCTACTGAGGAACCAACACAGCTCCTCTATCCCCACGGAGCTCTTCCACCCAAATGACAAACATCACCCAGCTGAGCTGGATGGTCCATTGGAAAACACCTGCAGTCACTTAAAAATGTCATTGGTGGTGGATTTGGATGGCGGTGGCTGAAGAAACTCCCAGCCAGGCTGGCAGCAGGGACAGAGCCTCATTTATCCTCAGGCTGTCACACACGGTAGCACTGCCCATTGATGCTATTTTCAGGCACCGTGCCCCACATGCAGACACAGCAGCTCACAAACATCCCCACACTCCACTCAGACATCCCAGGTAACCAGGGGTGAAGCCAATGTGTGCACAGCGCTGAGCAGGGCAGGACCAACTCCTGCCTCACATTTTCACCCAAAATTGCTCCCTGTGGGGCAGAGGTGCTGCCATACTTTGTGAGACCCACAGACACATCCAGCCCTCGCAGGGGCAGCTCCAGCAGCAAGGTGCCAGTGAGCTGGTGCTGATCCCTGCTCACTGGTGAACCAACCTGGAAGCCCCTTAGAGCCTCCAGGAGTGCCGTGCCAGCCTCTAGACCCCTCACTTTCACACAGAATCATCTCCTCCATTTAAGCAGCACTTTCAAATTTTGCTCTGAAAACAAATGGCAGCCTCTTGTGCCAAGATGTTGTTTTCCCACACGCCCATCCAGCAGGATCGGCGCTCACCGCCCTGCCACGGCGCTGCCAAAGGCAGGCACAGGCACGTCCATGTCCTGGGATCCATGGGGTTTGCTCTGGGGCACAGCAAGCCCCAGCCCTGCTCCACCCCGATGCAAACTCCATAAAAGCTTCCACCATAACTCACTGCTGCTCCAAGTTAACAGCAAAGTCTGTTGGTAACGGCCGGGGCAGAGCGGTCAATCTGCTGAGTGCGGATCCTGCTTCTGCCTCCACATTCCTGAACCAGGGGACCCCACTGATCCCACCCGGGGACACAGCCAACAGAAAGCGCTTTTATAGAGCTCTCTGAAGGTCCTTTCCGTAAGAGCCAAGAGTCCCCGTGGAGGCAGCCAGAGCCTCGACTCCATTCCCAACACAGCTCTCCAAATCCCGATCCCAGCACGGACGCGTGCAGCTCCGGGCACCCTGCGAGCAAGCCAGGGGACACGCAGGGTGTGCTGTGCACTCCGACCAGCACAGCCGGGCCCAGAGGGGCCCAAGGACCACTCCACCGCCCCCTGCCCCAGCCGGGCCGCACACCCCGACACATGGGCCAACGCCGCCCACGTTCAGGTGCTGTCGCAGATCCCATTCCAGCACACACCCGTGGGGGTCCCACGCCGTGCACCCCACAGCGCGGGCACCCCGGCGGGGACGAGCCGGGGTTACCGACACCCAGAGGGTCCCGCTCGGCGTGGGAACCTCAGCCCCGCGCCGTTGAGGGGCTGCGCCGGGGCCTCGGTAAAGTTCCGCTCAAGAAGTTTCCCTCCCAGCCTGACCCCTCCGGGTGGTCAGTGGGGCCGGAGTTCCGCCACCCCCGCCGTCCTTGCCCCGCTGCCCGGCGCCGCCGGGATGGAGCGCGGGGAGCGGGAGAACATCCGGCCCCGATCCCGATTCCCGGGGCCCTTCCAGCGCATCCCCCCCACACCACCACACGCACAACTTTCCTAATCCTGTAACTCCCCGTGCCCACAGCCCAGCCTCGCGGCCGTCGGTACCGACAGCCCGGCCGCCCCCGCCCGCCCTACCTGCCCAGCCGCCCGGCTCCGCCGCCGTCTGCAGCATCCTCCCGCCGGCTTCTCGCTCCCGGCCGTGCGAGCGCGCTGGAGGAGGAGGAGGAGGAGGAGAAGGAGGAGAAGGAGGAAGAGGAGGAGGAGGAGGAAGGGGGGGATGAAGGCAGCGCGCGCGCCGCCGCGGTCCAACCCCCCCTTGGCGCCGCACGCCAGCACGGATTGGGAGGGGGAACCGCGGCGGCGCATCCCGGTGCTGCATCCCGCAGCTGCATCCCGCAGCGGCCACAGGGGCTCCGGGACATCCTCCTGTCGCGCACCCCTAGGTCACGGCTGCCCCTGGCTGGGACGGTGGGAACACAGAGGCTCCCCAGGTTCTTTCCAGGGGATTTGGGGGGTCGGTAAGATGTGTGGCTAGGAGCGCAAAGGAGGGTGACACAGCGGGGCTGTGAGTAGGGCACCTGAATTTCAGGTACTGAGACGCCCTGTGCGACCAGCGCCCTGGAGAATGACGGGTCAGGTCCCAGACCAGCCAGGACGAGGATCTCCAGTCCCGCACCCTGAGTGGCAGCGGACAGCCCGGCTCTCCAGGGAGGTGGCATCGCCGGGGGCTGCAGTTCTTTGCCGATGACAGAGCCCCTGGTCCCACCCTGGCCCAGCAGGCAGCAGGGAGGGACAAGAACCGTGGCCATGCCAGGGCAGCCCGGCTGCTCCAAGAGGGTGAACCGGAGCCAGGGGCGGGCTGGAGGGAGGGGGGCCTGCAGGGAGATGCTGCTTTCTCCTCAGTGGTCGCAGCTGGAGCAGAAGGTGCCGCCAGGCAAAGGCGCCTCTGCTGCCACGCTCCCGCCTTGTGCTAAGGTCAACAATTTTAAGTGCAAAAGTCTGAGCTGGCCTGTCGCTGTCATCATTGTTAATATTTTAGCAGCTCCCAGAACCTTTCAGCGGGGCCGCACAGTGCTGACACAGGAGAGGAGATAAAAAAGCGTCCTGCTGCCCGCCCCAAGGAATATGCTGTCTAGACACGTTATATAATCACATTTTGCCCTCCGCCAGGACACTTTGCAGAGGATCTCAAAGCACTTCCCAAAACTGCTAATTGAGCTTTGGGGCCCAGCTGGGAGGGAACTGCTCTGGCCAAGAGCCCTCTCCTCTGGAGCAGGTACCCAGGGGCTCCTGTCTCCCAAAGCAATTGCCTGCTCGCTACTTTGCATCCACTAAAACACGGAATTGATGCCAAGAGGCAGAGGTGTGATTGGCCCCATGCTGTCACTGGCAAGGGCTGGAGGCTGCAGAAGTGGGGGCAGAGCGTGTGCTGCTCCAAACCCCTCCAAGCCCATGCCTGTAGGAGCCTCCAGGGCCACCAGCTGCCAGGGAGGGGGAAGCCAGGAACGAGGAGTCCCAGTTTGAGCTGCTTCTGGGTCTGTAGATCATGAACACAAGCAGGTGGCCCAGCAGCAGCAGATCCCACCTGTCCACACCAGGAGTCCCTGTCAGAGTCAGGTCCCCAGGAGCAGCAGTGTGGCACCACTGAGCCTTGTCCTGGCTCAGCATAAATCACTTTGGGTTTTCAGAGCCCTTTTGCCAAAGCTCAGTGCATTTGTTTGCTGTGCCATCTGATTTTCACAACGTAGGATGGTTTGGTTTTGTTTTTTTTTTTTTTCCTCCCTATAAATAATTACAGGCGCTCTAATGGATCTCAAACTTTACCGTACCTTGGCTGTCAGGAGCCTGATGATGATGGTGTAGCCTTTTTCTCCAAGAAGCAGAGAGGGCTGGGGCTCCTGCACGCTTTTTTCATTTACTTTAACCCTTTCAGCCTCATCCTGGCTCCACCACAGTGCAGGGAAGGGACTGTACACCCCTTCCAGGCACAGGGGTCAGGAAGTGCAGAGATGAGGCCTCTTACCTGACTCAGAGCTCCCAGCATTCCAGCACTGGGGAGCATGGAGGAATTCCTTCCCCTCCATGGGAACTCTGGCTTTCCTCTTCCAAGGGCAGCCCTTCACATTGCTTCTCCCCCAGATACTGTTTGTGCCAAGACCATGGTCACCCTCAAACATTTTGGTTTGCTGCAGATATTTCCAAAGCTGAAGACAAAACTCTAAACAAAGAGAAGGTCGTCTCCAGCTGCAGCACCCTGAAGGGCCACAGGACAGAGCAGCAGAAGGCACAGCACATCCAGCCCCTCCATCACACTGTAGCTGCTCACAAAATTTCTCCCAACCCCGTCCTCAGTTCAGTACAGCAACTTTGTGTGCTTGAAGAAGCAGAAATGAGCCTCCGAGGAAACAGGATTGGGCACTGCCAGGAGGGAGTGGGCACTGCCAGGAGGGAATGGGCACTGTCAGGAGGGAATGGGCACTGTCAGGGCAACGCTGCCTCTTTCTTCATGTTTCTGGAGCTCAGCATCTCTGCTTTCAATAAACAGAGAATTTTACAATTACACCAATGTTCTACATCCTTTGGTAGCTGTAACATCCCCCCACACACAGGGAGGTGCTGGCACTGCCCAGGGGCACCGTGGTGGCACCTCTCCAGGGAGACAGGTGATGGGTAGGGGTGACAAGCTGTCCCAGAAGCGATGCTATTGTGACATTGCCCATCCCAAATGTGAAAGCACAGGGCCCCAGGGAAGGAGGATCCCTCCTGCAGCACCTACTGGGGTCCCAGCACACTGGCTGGCTGCAGTGCCCAGCTCTCCAGGTGCAGTTAGAGCCGTTTCCTTCCTCGGCATTGCACGGCAGGGACCAGCACCAGGCAGAGCTCAGGCTGCTGGGTAAGGAGGGCCGTGGGAGACAGGTGGGCAGAGCAGAGGCTGTGCTCAGAGGCTGATCCAGGGTCCCACAGCCAAGAAAGGTCGGTGTGGGGTGATTCAGGCCCAGCACCACTTTCCAGGAAGGCTCGCTGGCTCCTCGGCCACCGCGCTGAGCCGTGCCAAGCTGCTCCGGCAGCTGCCGTGGCCGTTCAGCAGCTGTTGAGCTGTAATTGCTCATTGAGTCATAATTTATTTTTTTTTTTCCCAGTGAAAGCAGCACTGTCAGGGAATTAAAATCTTTTCAAAAGCCCATAAAGATTTCATAAATGTTTCAGAGCCAGATCGGGGGGGGTTTAGCGCCTTCACAGCCAGGACCCAGGGAAGGCGGTGAGGAGACCAGCAGTGGAACACTTGACAGCCGTAACTGGATAAAAGAAGAGCAGTGCTGGGCAGCACCAGCCCACAGGGAGCTGAGTGAGGCTGCACTGCCCCTGCCCAAAGCCTGCACAGGGCAGGACAGGTCCCCAGTCCATAGGCTGCGTGCAAGGGCCCAGCTGGGCTCCACGTGGTTCAATTCACCTTGTTTCCTTCGACACGCTGCTGACATGGGTTGTGGGATGCTGGGATGTGACACAAGAGCACTTCCAGACCTCAGGAGAACAAAAAGCTGACATGGGGGGAGTGCAGCTGCACCAGCCCCAGCGCCTTGGCTCTCACTTGTTTCTCATCAGCTCAATTAGCAGTGACCCAGCTCTGGCCAGCTGGGATGTTCAGCCCCACAGCCAGTGTGGGCAAGGAGCACTGGCCCCACAAACACCCATGTTTGAATTCAGACCGGACTAAGGTATCCTCAAAAGCAGAGGTGTGCACTCTGGAAGAGTTGTTGTGCACATGGAATAAGGTTTTCTGCTGCTGCAGCTCTTCCCACACGAGCAGGTGTTTGCAGGTGACGGAGGCACCGCGTTCCCACCTGCAGCCCCTGTTCCGTCCCGGGCACCTGCTATTTTTAGAGTGTGGAGCCGCCTTTGATGGTCTCTGAGCTCTGCAAAATATCTGGGCCAGGCACGCACAGCTCCCACAGCCGCACTCTGCCAGAACACGCTTCCCAAGGAAGGAATCCGGGATGCTGGATGAACCCAGCTGGGACCCGCATGCCTTGAGGGATGTGATGGGGAGAAGCCGTGCCCCCCAGAGCCCCACAGAGCTGGAGTGTGGTTTGCACCCCAGGAGCTGCACAGCCACATCAGCAGGGTGATGTTACCCTAACCCTAACCCCACCCCATGGGCACTGCAGGCAGGATGGCCTTGTTCTCTAACTGGGGTGCAGAAACAAGAGCACAAATGGATCAGAGCTGAGCTGAGCACCCATTTGGGCACCCATGGGTGCAGGAACTCCCCCACAGCTGCAGGAGGAAAACAGGGACTCCTGTCACAACTCCTGGAAGCTGCTGGCCCCAGCACCTCTCACCATTGGTTTGAGAGGCACCTGAGTGACAGAGGCACCAATAACTCATTGTTAGGGGAGAGGTTGCTGTTATTTTACAGCCGTTGTTATTTCCTTCCCGTTGTAACTTTTAATTAAAATCTATGGAAGGCCGATAACCGCTCCCTGGGCATAATCGCAGGGAGTAAATTTTATTATATAGGAAAGTGGCTTTCATTTTTAATGGACTTATTTTTAAGGAAGAGCAACATTTTGAAGGGATCTGTGAGCCCCAGTAACATTATCAAAGGCGAGAAGAGGAACAAAGATGGGTTTATTACCTGTACCCCGTAAAACTGTTATTTTAGGGGAGTTTTGTGCTTCCTCCTAATGAGAGATGAATTGCACCAGCTTCATTTGCTGTAGGAGGAAAATTAAAATGAAACTGATAAGAGCCCAGCCTCTAGCTCCTGCCTTACCTCCCAATTATAAATGAAAGCTCACAGGCATTCCAGAGATGGGGCTTGATGTCTACATTAATTATAAATAAATTATCTACACTTAATGTTTAAATGAAATTTCAGATAAAGCTTTATATTTAGAAGAGCGTTGCATCAGTGCATAAATATTTATGCGAGGAGTCTGGGTGAACTGCGGCTGCTTCAGCGTGACGTCGCAGCAGAGCTGGAGCAGGGAGCCTTGGCTGGGTGTTGGGAGGAAGTGGCGCTGAGCCCACCAGGAGGGGGACAGGACAGTCAGATCCTAAACCCAGCCCTCCACTGGGGTTTGGAGAGGGGAGGTGGTGAGACACACTGAGCCTGTGTCAGCCTGACACTGTCAGAGCAGCAGCCCATGGCCAGGGAGGACAGTGACAGTGACAATCCCCAATGGTCCCATCTTTCTCCAGCCCTCAAGACCCTGTGGCAATGTCCCACAGGACCCCTGAGGCACGTGGGGCTGGGGTGAGCCTTTAATGCAGCCAGAGTGGAACAGGAGAAATCTGACAGGCCCCCAGCTGAAAGCTGTGTGGAAAAACAGGAAGGGAGGACAAATAAAATTGATTGAAATGGTTCAGCCCCAGTCACTAGTAAAGGAGTCCAGATGAGGTCCAGGCAGGATCCAGCATCCTGAGCAGCCATCTCTGGCACTGTCTGTGCCCACACTCCCGGCCAGCCCCAGGAACTGCTCCATGCCATCAAGATCTGGGATGCAGCAGCTTTCCAAGGCCATGAACGCATTTGTCTGATTTCTTTCTGATACCTGAGACAGGGCATCCCTGTCAGGAAGAACATCCCTGTCAGAGAGAACATCCTGGCCAGGGCAGAGCATCCCAGCCAAGGAGAACATCCCTGCCATGGAAAATATCCCAGCCAGGGAGAACATCCCAGCCAGGTGCACACATGACCCACCAGCGAGGGCTGAGCAGTCAGAGCTGGGCTCAGTTGGCCCAGGAATTTCAGCAGGGTCACCTTTGGTATCACAGCACCGCACAGTCCTCATTCTGCAACGGGAGCAGTATCTCATTTCTTCCTCAATTAGCTCCTGATTATCAGTGTCCCAGGGCCCCTTTCCAGCCTCTGTTTAATGCACCATTAATAATTCATTTCTCAGATAGCAGGAACGCAACGCGAGGTTGGGGCTTTGTGACTAATAAGTACCAGAGCAACTCTCATCTCCAAGGGACGAATGAAGGCAACAAAAATAAAGTGGAAGAATCAAAGATAATATGTTTCGTGGCCTTTAATCAAACACTGCATAACGGGTTTGATTACTCAGGTGAAGAACACGCACGCACGCTGGGCTCCCATGCCTCACCAGCATCGCCCCAACCCACTGCCTTCCCTGGCACAGAGGGAAATTGAGGCACCTCTTATTAAAACTAGGGCTGGCCTGCACTGCCCTCCTCCCAGAGTTAGAGGTTTAGGTATGAACTAGACCTTTTCCTCAAGCTGGAAAATCCCAGGAGCAGATTTCCCGGTGCCCAGCAGAGCCAGCGCAGTCGCTGAGGAGTTGCAGGCACGCTGGCAGCTGCACATTAAGTGTGACGGGTTTCTGACAGATCCAATTATAAAGCCAGGTCTCAGCAGAATTGCAGCCCGAAGATTTAGTGCGTGAAATTTTGTTTGGGAATTTTCGGATATTGCAGCTTGTGCCAGGGGTCCCCGCAGGCCCCAGACTGTGCCAGCACCTGCCAGCTGTCCCTGGGTCTTACCCCACTGTGCTGCATCCCCTCCCTGACACATCCTGCCCAGCCCAAAGAGAGTCACCTAAACATGGCAAGAAGGAGAGCTGCCACCCCCAGCAGTGGTGGGGAAGGGGGGACCTGCAGCCCCCCTGCTCTTCTGCCCCACAGAGACGTGCCCTGGCCCAGGGAATGTCCCTGCCCCTGCAGGGTCGCTGGGATCACACACAGCCTGTAAATCACTTGACTCCCAGTAGCTGAGGATCTGTCCACACAGCCCTACAATGGTATTTTTAGCCCTTTCCTAGAAAAGCAAGGTGGGCATGTGTGATGGTCTTGTTCTCAGCTGACCAGGGACTTGGCTGCCCTGGGAATGCTCCTCGGAGGAAAGCAGCCAAGAAACCTCCAGGGACCAAAAGATCTGGGCCAGCGAGGACACAGGGATGTGAGTGCAGCTGCTCCCACAGTGCTTTGGTCTAAAGAGAAGTCAAGTCTCTTTGCCAGGCAAAGAGTTGACTGTTGTGCCTCAGCCAGTGCTGCACGAGCTTGTTCCATCAAAATCCTTGGATTAGGGGGTTTGTTTTACTTTTTCTAAGTGGCTGAGAGCACAGGGTTGTGTCCCGGTGCTGACAGGGGACCCTGGGATCGCTGGTGAGCACAAAGCTTGGGATGAAATCTGACAGCCCACACCACTGCTGCCATTGGATCAGAACACCATCACCATTCCCTGGCTCAGGAACCCAGGAGATGTTGGAAAAACAGATTTGCCTTTACATCCCTGAGGCTGTTCCATCCTCTGCCATCCACAGCTGAGCCCAGGCTGGCAGGAGCAGCCACAAGGATGGTGCCAGGGGGTTCAGTGACTGTGGGGAGCTGGAGTCTTCCCAGTCCTGGCTTTTGTACCCTCCTGGGGACACCCAGTGAAGGTCTGCAGTCCTTTCCCCAAACTGGGACGGCTCCTCTGCACTGGCCCCTCATGGCTGGGCTGGTGGGATGCACACGGGGCACAGGCTCCAGCGGGTACCCGTCAGTGCCATGCACCAGGGACACCTCCCTGATTCCCCTGGGATGAGCAGCAGGGTCCTGACACCCTCACCCCGGTGCTCCCGCAGTGCCCTGGGCACGTTCCTCGCTGTGCCACTGGCTCGGGTGGCATCGCACGCTGCATGCCAGGGAGCTGTTTTAACCTAAGCAGAATAAACCTGCACTGATTATATTTCCTGCCTCCCGGTCGGGGCGCGAGGGAAATTGTTTGATGCTAATCCCCTTGTTTAATCCACCAGCATCCTGACATGCGAACAGTGAGGATTAACTCCCGGCGGGAATCGTTTGACATGCGGCCGCGCCCAGCACGACAGGGACGCCCCCCACGCTTTGCGCTCCCGGAGAAGAGGGGATGCAGGAACAAAATGGGGAGAGGGCTTCTGGTTTTCGGGATCGGATTCCTCCACCACAAGCACTTTTCCTGAAGACTGGAATTTCCCCTGGGACAGAGAGAAAAACTCCAGCTGTCCCAGGAAAGGTCACCTCGGGGTCTGATGTGCTGCCGGGCTCTGGAAGAGATACTGTGCAATAGCCAGATTTTCAAATGTGTCTGGGAAGCAAAATTCAGTCTCCATCCCCCTCACCCAGGATGCCACCGGACTCCTGCTGCTGCCTGAGCCAGAAACACGAAGCAGGATGGAGCCACCCGCAGGGCAGGACCCCCAGCCCCAGGCATGTCTTGGATAAAGGTGCCTGGGGTCCTGCTTCGGCTGCTCTGTGCCCTCCTTGCTGCAGACCTGCCCTGGATTTCAAATTTCAACCTGCTTGACTTTATCTTTCAGACCCAGTTCTCATTATTCCTCTCTCTGCCAAGTTAAAGAGCCCTTTAATACCCAGCAGTTTTCTCCCCAGGAAGACACTTGCATGCTGTAATCAAGTCACATCTCAGGCTCCTTCCCGATAAGTCGAACAGGCTGAGCACTAAGTCCCACTAAACACCAGCCTGGGGAAAGGGCTGACCTGAGGCACTGCCAGGTGGAGGAGCCGGAGGTTTCCCAGCTGGTGCCTCGAGAGGGGAATCAGCGCTTTCTGACGCACTGATGACAAATGAAATGAGCTGTGAAAAAGAAATCGCTGCATTGCCCTGACTCTGCGAGCACACCCGGCGGCCAGGGGCACGGGAGTGCTGGGGCAGGAGGCCACAGGCGTTCCTGGGGCTGTGCCCACGCTGGCAGCCTGTGGGACAGGGGCAAACCCCTTCACGGGGCTTCTGCCAGCAGAACTTGCTGCAGCAGCTGCTTGCTGTGGGGCTAATGGTGCCCATCTCTGCTTACAGTGAGTCGTGATGGCCGGAACATAAGTGCTTTGGGGAGCTGAGATAAGCAAAGGTGCTTTGAGCCACAGACTTCTTCCAGCTTGGGGATTTGGCCACAGGAGGCCACCTCTGAAGGATGCCAGTCCTGAAGGATGCTGGCTCAGAGGGATGCAGGCTGAGGAGCATGTCAGCCCTGAAGGACACCGACCAAGGTTGCAGCACTGAGCACTGCAGCTCGGCTGCTCCCTGCTGCCAGGCCCAAGGTGACTGAGCCCCTGGGAAGGAGAAATCAGATGCGGCTGACATTAAAGCAGGGACACAGGGGGGACAACAAGCAGAGGATGGATACAGACCCACTTGCAAAACCCACAGAGACTCACAGGGCTGTCCTGGCCCTGTATCACATGAAGTCAGCTGCACCCTCTCAAAAAGGGGCAAGTTTTGTTACAGGAATTCTGGTTTGGGGCACCCAAGCAGACAGATCTACCAGAGCTGGTAAGAGGTTGAACCACACAGTGCTGTGACCACCCACTGGGCTAACTCACAACCTGAATTCTCCAAGCACAAATCAGGGCAATTTGAGCTGAGCAAAACGGTCTGGGGTCCCTGCGGGAGGGATCCTGCCTAGGGAGCGGGAGGAGAGGCCATCCCAGCCCACAAGGAGCTACAAATAACTCAAATGGCCTCATTACCCAGTTTCTGATGAACAGGAGTTTGGTTTCCCCGGGGCCATCTCCATCTGAAAGCGGGCTATGTGTGCCTGACACTGCGGGAGCCTCTGGTACCAAAGTCAGGCAGGAGCAGGACTCTGGTCCCCTGCACATGTCCTTGCCCTTCTGCCACTCCCCGCCACTCGCGGAGCCACCCGTGACCTGCCGAGCGTCCTCCCTGCTTACCGGCGGGGGTGGTCCCCGGACCAGCACCAACATGTGTGGCAGGATCCCGCGGGGAGGGGACACGCGTGGAGCGGCAGGTGCAAACACTGCAGGTCCCCGTACTCGCCGGATCATCCCACTTTCCCCGGGCATCCCCTGG